>JAZGTK010012941.1:0-14609 GCA_036877625.1 Ambastaia sidthimunki | reverse complement strand
GACACATCAGAGTAACTGCAGCTCAGAGGAATGTTCACTGCTACTGTAAACTCAACATGGACTGTTACTGTAGTTTTACTGTAAGTCACTTGCGTTAAAAAAGCATATTAAATATATCCTGAATAACTTCTTCAGGTGTGGTTACACTGTTGAAGGATTTTGAAGTGTGTAAAGAGGGAGACACTCTCACTCCTGAACAAGCTCGTATTCTGGTGAGTGTTAAACTTTTAATAAAAATGACTTTTCTAAAAAGAGGACTGTAAATGTCATTACTGTAAATTTTTCATGTAGTTCATTAACTCTGAGGAGTACAGTAGCGCATAGCTGGCTTCTAAACTAACAGACATAGACTAAACTCACACACGAGTAGATTTTTAAAGTAATGGCCTTTAAAACAGAAGAGTTCTTTATTCTTGTTTTATTCTAATCATTAGGTATTTCATTATTGTTTATTTTGCATTACATTGAAAAACTGTATTTGTTTCTGTAGAAACTGTTTGGGATTGAGATGGCTGAATTTAAAGTGTCGATTAAATGCATGTGGAACTCTGAGACGGGAGACTTTAAGAAGATGACGGAGGGTGAGGATGATAAAGACAAAGAGGAAGATGATGGAGATGGAAGTGAATAAAACCTGAAATGGACTTTTCATGAACATTATTCCTGTTTGTGTTGATCCAACCAAGATGCACAATAAGTGTATTTTCTCAGTGATTTCTCATTTCTGTCTCAGTCATGTGGAATGGAAGGATTCAGTGTTCAACACAATTCTTATATTGTAAAATATAAATGTGTTGTATGATTACATGAGCTGTTCAGTCGGCTGCTATTCGTGCAGGTGTAAAAGATTCATCTGTGAGAGATAAACAGTGACTCAAGATTTGTATCAGCTTCACTGTCGTCTCGTATCAGACGTGCTGATGGAAAACAGCTGCAAATATCAGGTGTTTGTAAACTGATGATCAGGGAGCACACGGAGACGTTTGATTTTGAAGATTTCCTGTTTGAGGTTATTAATATGATGAAGGCTGTCAGTTTTAAACTCAATATATCACTATTCATTGATACAAACAGTTATTAACAATGCAAAATTATTTTGACCATAAAAAATAAAATGATCTCTGTTGGTTCTTATATATCAAGGTTTCTGTCATAAGATATTTTTTATTCTGCATTATTGTCATGGTGATGTTTAGCGAAAGTAATTGGGACACTCATGAGCCACTAAATCCCAGGCCTGTTTGAAAGCGTCCACAACTTCCTGCTTTAATGGACCTTCCGCCGCGGCCGTCAGATTCTCACATAACTGCTGCATGCTGGACATGCCGATGACGACCCCGTCACCCAGATCTCCCTGCACACACACACACTGTTCAGAGACTGAACACTACAGGCCACTGTGATCGTACAAGACGTTTGAAAACTGGCTTGTGCATTCGTGTCTTTACCTTCAGCTGAGAGTGATGATACAGCCAGCGAATAGCAGCTGATGTCAGCTTCGGTTTCTCTGATCCATATGCTGCTTCCAATGCCTTACCAACAACATCAATGGCCTGGAAATGACTCTTCTTCCAGTATCTGATACCAGGAAACAGGATGTTAAAGATGTACCTTGTGCAAAAGTCATACAGGTTTGTTTGGAAGGACATGATTTCTTTAAATAGGACTTGAGCCACAGTCGTGACTAAAACAAACAGCAGGGAATGATGTTGGTGTACCTGTCTCTGTAAGCACCAGCCCAGCTGTTGCCGAAGAATCGCCCCGCAGGCTGAGCGCTGTCTTTATCTTCATAGTGGTACTTCCCCGTGAGGAGCCCACCTGTGTGACAGATGTATCAGCACCGGTATCATCTCAACTGAAATGACCTCATGAAGCATGTGGAGTGAGCAGGGCAATGCATGAATATGTGTTGAATTTAGTTGTATCTAAACAGCTTTGTTTGTTAACTCGTGTAGCTCTCAGTACCTGCCAGCGGATTGTACGCAAAGAAACGGATGTTGAAGTATCTTAAACAAGGCAACAGTTCAGTCTCCACTTGACGTGTGGTTGCGTTATACATTCCCTTCAGAGCAAAACAAACAGCCAATCAACACACTGACATTACAGAAATAAAACAGGTTCTGATAATCCTGTCAGAATTTTTACAGCTACTCGAACATCTCACTCATTTTGAACTGACCTGATAAACTGTGGGAAGAATCCAGTCATTGTGTTTGCAGATACAGCAGATTTCTGCCACTTCCCATGACGCATAGTTTGATAAACCCAACTCCTTAAATTTACCCTAAAATCAACAAACTGCTTTAATACAATCATTCAGATGTAATGCTGCCGATACAGAGATGAGCGCTACATCAACAACACGTGCAGTCAAATCTCAGTCCTGATCATCAGGCCGGTGTTAAAGTTCAGTGTGAAACTCGTGTTATCTGTGTGTGTTCTGGAGGTGATAGCACCTCTTTATGGAGCTCATTGCAGGCCTGCAGCGTGTCCTGCACGGGGGTCAGGTGGTCCGGCGCGTGCAGGTAAAAGATGTCCACACACTGTGTCTGCAGCCTCTTCAGGGAGGTTTCCAGCTGATCACGAACACTGTCTGGTTTAAGGGTCTTGCCGTCCCAGGGGTTTGCTTTAGTGGCGATTCTAACTGATGAACACAAGTGACAGTAATAAACACATTTGAGAATTTAATGTTGTCTTAAAAGAAACATGTAATCACATGCACAAAACATTTTAAGATGTCACCCAAGTTACCATTCTGCCGAGATTCTGGTGTTTCCATGGAGTTCTATAACTTACTCTGAATCCCAAAATACTGTAAATACTGTGGTATTTAATTATAGTAATCATACACTAACATAATCTATTAATGAAGTGATATTACATCTGAAATGGGTGAAATATTTTATTTGTATAAAGTAAAATGAAGGTACGTTGCGTCAGTATGTGAGTGTTAACAGTAAATACTGCACGCAGTGTGTTGAGTGTTTAAAGCTGTGTCACGTGACCTCACCACGTGACATGATGCTGGACTTCCTGAACTTCAGCGTATCATGTCACGCGGAGTGTCACGTGATCCAGCAGCGCGTTCGCGTGAGGATCACTTCACCTGTCGCGGGCAGACGCATGTGTCCTATGATGCTCTCCGCCTGTCCGTCTGTGTACATGTACGCTGTGTCCACCTCACCGTGCCCGCGATCCAAGAACATCTGCACCATCTGCGCGCTCAGCTGCGCGTCTGCGCGTCCGCCGAACGCCATCGAGCCCAACAGAGTCACCGGCCGTTTGGAGACAGACATGCCGCGGAGCTGTTTCCCGTGCGAGGGTTTGAGTCTGGTAAGAAACCTGCGCTGAACGACACACAGGCCCAGTGCGGCAGCGGCGAGCATGACACGCAGACTGACAGCGCAGCGCCTGCGTGGACTGAGGGAGCGTCGCGAAAGCGTTGAACCTGCGCGTAACGCGAAGGGGCCGCGCAGCGCGCTGGCATGCCATTGGTCAACACGTGGAGGTCCAAAGCTCAGCGCTGTACAAAGTCTCCACACTCTGGATAAAAACAGATGATCTGGAGTTTTGGTTTTAAGTGTTTGTAATTTCATTATATATAAAGTCATGAAGAACCTGCAGTTCTCTTGATAACCAAAAGATGTCGGCAGAACACTAATAACTTGTGCCCGAGTGACTGGACTCGTGTGGACGCTTTAAACCTTCAAGTGAGACTGTAATTAAATCCAGTTTTAAAAGGACACCAATGATTCGATTCAGAAATTTCCATCAAACCAGAGTATGTTCTTTTCAACGAGACCAAAACGATTTGTACTAATGTTTCATAATAAACATTCTTACATTTATACAATTCATGCATTTTTTTGTAACTACGTAACTAAACATTTGTGGCAAAAATAATAAACAATTGATTTGTCTAGTAAATCGCATTTAACACAAAAACATAACAACATTTTTATTTCTTCTATAGACATTTCAACCATGAAGAAATGTTAATGTTTTTACCAAAGTATCTCTTCATTCTTATTTATTTCTATGCATTCAGTCAGACATTCCCGAACACAATTCCTCATCATATTCCAGGTGTGATTCGCCTTCAGGTCTTCAGTATCAGCAGATGTTTCTGTTTTTTGGGTTTTCCGTGTTCTGATCATGGCAGAGGTGTTGAACGGTGGCTGGCATTGACCTCTCAGAGCAGCATCACTGGGGTTAGGGAATGTTTTCCATCTTCTGTTGCCCCACAGTCTCGGCTGTGACCTCTTGAACCCGCTCTCATGTCTATGAGCCATCATTCTTTGCTCTCAGCTGTTGCTCAGTGACCTTCTGCAGTCACAGCTTTTATAAGAACAGCATCTGTCACTCATGTAAGATATAATCAAAGGGCTTCATTTAAGAAATACAAGCAGATTTACACAGAAATTCTGCTCAGGGTTCATGAATGAAGCCCAAAGTGTTAGTTTGAATGATTGTGTGAAGGATTGTGAATGAAATGCACTAGATTATATACTTTCACATGAAACGCACAGAGGAAATGAATTCAACAGTTTACATTGTCACAGATGTGCTTATATTTGATTAAATTGTGCATTTACAGTCTTACAGTTGTCAGAATGTAATACACACAGTGGCTCTTTTAGTGCAGTGGGGAGTGAATGTCTGATGTGATGCAGTAAATCCAGTTTCAGGCTCGTGTGTGAGACAGTGAAGAGAGTCGGTGGCAGATCTTACAGGGTCTCAGGAAGACAGAGTGTCCGGAGGGTTTCTGCATCTCAGTTGCGCTCTGAGGCGGATCAGCGCGAGTCTCTGCTGTTCTTTACCTTCTTTTCTTCACGGTTTCTTCTGTTTCACGCGTCTTTTCCGGTGCGGGATTCATTTCTGATCATCTGAGGATGAATACGATCGTTTATTTTTTAATTATTGTAATTCATGGAATGACGGCAGCATCCCGTTCTGGAAAAGATTTGATGCCTCACATGTGAGTGATTTCTTTGGTTTGTTGCAGTTCATTGCGCACATTATTATGATAATATATTGATTATTAGTATAGATGTTACAATAATACATTTCATAGAATTACTGCATCATACTGTAATATTTGCTCTGATATCACACATTAAAGGTTTTGATCAGTGGTTAAACGCATTCACGCACCGGTGAACTTTGGCGACTATGAGGTGCGCAGTGTGTATTAAAACTTAGTAAACTGCATTTATGTTTTTACTGAAACTTATTTCCATCTGAGCTGTATTCACATCTTCTACACGCGTGTATCATGCAAAACGAGACGCAGGAAGCCAACCAGAGACGATCATATAAAACGCGTTCAACCAACGTTGAGTTGTTCAGTTCATAAATACAGTCGTGTAGTTTGTGTAGTTCGTGAAGCGATTTAATGCCCATTTGTTTTCTACAGGTTTTATATAATGATCCCAAAATGTATTTGGGTACTTAACTTAATTTTATAAGTGTCATTAAACAGCCAAAGACATTAAATAACAGATTAGTGGCATCTACAAACAAAGGATCATATAACTGCACACGACCTAGACACAAGTTATTTCAGCTTAAACGTCTAAGTTTAAAAAATAGCGAATGATTTTTTAAATCTGAAACCTATTTCATGTATTTTTTAACTAAAATCTGCTGTTAATAATCCTAATCATATATAATCAGCTGAAGGTGCATGATCTGATCTGATACACGATCTGATCTGATACATGATCTGATCTGATCTGATCTGATACACGATCTGATCTGATCTGATCTGATACACGATCTGATCTGATCTGATCTGATACACGATCTGATCTGATACACGATCTGATCTGATACATGATCTGATCTGATCTGATACACGATCTGATCTGATACATGATCTGATCTGATCTGATACACGATCTGATCTGATATGACACACAATCTGATCTGATATGACACACAATCTGATCTGATATGACACACGATCTGATCTGACATATAATCTGATCTGATCTAATCTGACACGCGATCTGATCTGACACACAATCTGATCTAATCTGACACGCGATCTGATCTGACTCCTGTATTAATGACTGTAAAGGTCATTAAGGCCTCTGATGTGATACTGTAAGTGACATACAGGAGGCATCAGATAAATGTGTGTGTGTTTATGTGACAGGCTGAACGTGTGTGTGGAGAGAGAGGTGAAACTGGTGGCTCACAGGCAGCCGTGTGTCCAGGCCTTCACTCGGATGGTTAAAGTTTGGAAGCAGGGCTGTCAGAGAGAGTCGTGGTGTCTGGCATATGAGAGGAGGTGAGGCTGATTCCCGCAGGAGTTCCTGCATCTATTGTTGGTCTCACGCTTTGTCCTGTAATCAGAGTTTTTTAACACGAGTGTTTAGTGATGTTACACTTCTGACCAAAGCAGCAATTTTAAAGATGTCTCACAGAGTCCTGCAGGCATAAGAACAACACAGTCACACTCTGTGACAGACGGACTCTCAGTCTCTCTGTCAGGGGAGGGTCTCTGTGTCTCACACCAGCTCATTTTCCTCCACATACTTAACATGTTAAAGACTCAAGCCCTGCAATTAGATGCAATAAACACAGAGCAGAGAGTTACGACTCTGGAGCCGAGCAGCACAACTACAGAGACTCTGTAGGAAGTAATGCTGGGACGTCCTGTTTCAGAGAACATCAGTACAGACTGAATGACAGACGAGCAGAGATGATTACAGTGGACTGTAAGAGTGTGAGATCATACAAACTTTAACCTGACACACACACACACGCACGCACACACACACACGCACACACACACACACTCACACACACTCACACACACACACACACACACACACACACGCTTTCATTAGCTCACAGAGAGGGGCTTTATAAAACAAAATAACAATGTTACACCAGAAAACTAACCTTACCTGCATGCTAAAAACCATATTTAGACATACATTTGTATTACTAGCATCTTCTTCTCATGGGGTGTGTCCTGTGCAACTTAATAAATACAGTATAAAACTATCTGCTGCTCTGGGCTCATTTCTGAGACAAACAAAACTGTTAATGTTGCTCATATTTGGGGTTTGCGATTTAAACCACAGAATTAAACTTTGGGCTGTAACATGTCACACAATGTTTTTGCTTGAAGGACACTCACAACACAGCCAATAAAATTAGTGAAAAAAAATTCCTTACATTCCTTAAAAGATGGACTTGGGATCAGCAGCATAAACACAGCCACTAACTTAATGCTGTGTCTTAAGAGCTAGTCTGATTAGTCAGCAGTTAGCTAGGCTTAATCAGACTTACTTTTCAGATTTAAATGAGATCAGTCTACCTTTTTATGTCACTGACTGAAGTTATGACCAGTGTTGAAGAAAAAACATTTGGAGTAATTTGTAAGATTAGTCTATGCAGCTCATTCAACCAGCCACTGAGTCTTTCTCTAAAGACCAGAAAATTCTACAGACTTTGAGATGGGCTCCTTTAACTTGGACCAGGAACTTTCACCTTTAGTAACTGCACAGCAATGCTGCTGGTAACTGTGTGTGGGCAATCACAAGTGTTTCATGTTAGAATAAATACCTAATGATATGCTCACATATATTCATGTGTATATTTTGTGTATATTCTCCTAAAGTGACATAACAGAACAAAAACAGGCTAAATGTGCTTTTCCACTGAAGCTTCCACCTTTTCCCAGAACCGCATATTACACGGCTTACAGACAAGTGTATCGCCACGAGTATCAGACTGTTTCCAGGTGCTGTCCGGGATGGTCACAGCTGAATGGAGAGGCAGGCTGTCTGTACCGTAAGTGACCTTTAAATACACCTACATCCTTACATGACCATTGAGAGAAATGACAAAAGAGAGTGAAACATTACACAGCATTAGATATTAATGACAGGAAATGTTTTCATGTTACCTGTTCAGTATAACTTCACTAATCTGTATTTGTAATGAATTTGGGCTCTTGTTTTGTAGGGACAGAGTCTGAGTGAGTTCAGATCTGTGGAGGCTTCTGAAGGTCTGGTGTAATCAGTAGAAAAATAGTAGAAATGTGAGAATTGTGATACATTTCATGTTAACTCTATATAATATCTAACACAACAAACTGGTGTTGGTTTCTTTAGCTGTTGGTTAGGTGAGATTTTTCAGAATCAGCTGCAGTGTGACATTGTGTCAGATTAACCTTCACTAGTAGTTTTTATCCTAAACTCGTGGGCAGAATGACTGACAGTTGTATAACAGTTCATCCCCAGGTTGTGATTTTTTTAGGGTTTTATTACTGAAGCCGACACAGTCCTCAAAGACTCCTTTGTCCCTCAGAGAAGGTGAAACTGCTCATTATACCCTCAAGATTGAGGCCTGTTCTGCAGTCCAGATTTGGTGTGTTTTCAAACACGCTCAACATGCATTCCTGCTCTGAGCGGCTCCCGGCGCGAGTCATCAGCTTCATGTTTCCTTCTGTTCTCTTTAAACTGAGGTACAGAAGAACCATCAGCTTTTATCACTGTAACTTAAGACCTGGAAGCACTTTGAGGAACAGGATAAATAATCACTTTTCTTCTGAGCCACTGAACAGGCACAGAACGCGAGCTGAGAAATCCCGTCTGCCTGGCACACGTACAGGAGCTTCTGTCTGCACAACCTTCTCACTCAGTATCACTCATTGGAGCCGGGCTGACAATTAAGACGCTGTTAGATTTGTAAGTGCCGTAAAGCCTGTGGCAGGACAGACAGTTTGGGTCACGTAGAGAAATTGAAAGGTCGTCTCTAAGGTGTTGCCATTTTTCAGTGCTGAAGGGCCTGTCAGCAGGAGTTTAAGAGCATGTGGAGCTTCAGAGAAGTGACCCAGAAGACCAGCTAAATGATCTAATGAGCACGTATCTCCAGGAGCCTGTCAGGAAGACGTCAGATCAGACCTTCTCAGCTGCTTTTACTAGACACTACCACAATCACTTATTGTACAACGTAAATGAAATTGTCCTTAAGATTGTCCCTAGAAACAAACAGATTAAGGGTGTTTTACAGAATGGCTGGAGTTGGATTCATCTGATGGGGGTTCTGACCTAGATGACGAATCTGTTTCCTGTTTTCCTTTTTAAAGCTTTACCTTGAAACTGTTTGAAAATGTCTCTTTTGGTGTGTGCTCAGACACTGTGTACCTCTTTGTTTTTCAAGTGTACCAATTGACCTAATGACTTTGATTCTTAGTGCAGAAGTGCTCTTGGTGACTTCCCTCCTCATGAATGAAACTTCCCCCGTTTCTCTCCTGAAAATCCTGAGCTGCTCATTAAGAGGCAGAAGTCTGAACTGGGAAGTTTGGAGCAGTTATTTTAATTGCTGCTGATGTGGTGATTAGAAACAGAGCTGTAATAGTGGCTCTTGTGGTTCTCATTGAGCGCATGGAAGCAGGTCTTTAAAGTGTTGTGCTCATTTCTGCTGGGTGGTCTTAAGTCTGGAAGATCTGTGTTCACGTACGTTGTCTGCTGCAGTGGTAGAACTGGAGTTTCTGTGCAGGCATCTGTTCTGTCAGGTTAGGTGATGTTTTGAGGACAGTGTGTTTTTGAATTTGCACAATTATCTGTTTCAGTTGAGTGACATTGAGATAATTGTTAATAACAGTCACGTGACCTGTAGTTTCAGACAGACACAAAAATGACACAAAGTATTTGTAGACTTTGAAGAATTATGTGAATCAATGTGAGTGTTGAAAACTGGCAGCAAATGTATTCTGTAAACCGATGTGTGTAATAATTCAGGGGAAATCCTGCCTGAATGGAGCTGCTGGGATTTCCCTCCTTTGAACACAGGCTTATTTTTCACAGTGTGACGTATGAACGTGCCAGAGATTCATTTATATTCAGGTATTTCAAATGGAAATCTCAGGACCTGAATACTGAAGCCTTTATATTCCTAAACAGCACAGAGTGTCAGTCTGATGATTAAATACAGTTTACAGAACATGCAGGTGATGAGAATAACTCTGAGTTAGATCACAGACTGTAGTGCTTTCTTATTTAATCACTGAAAATGACTGAAGCCAGACTAAACACCAGCATTTTTCTGGTTTGAAAGAGTTTGATGTACTATTTAGACATACTGTAAATAACATTTTATCAGACCAAGGAGCAAGTTAACTGTTAATATAAACACCAACCTGCAATGTCCTAACTAATAGATCACTCAGAAACTAGTTTAAAAAGCTCTGGCTCAGTGTCAGCAGTTAATCTGATGTTGTGTTCTGTGTGTTTGTTTGCTGGAGGATCCTCTGTTCTCATGAGAATAAACTCCAGGTGTGTGTGTGTGTATCAGGTGTTAACAGGCTAATAGTAAAGCAGATGTTTGTGTGATCTGGTGGGTGTTGAGATCTGACCATCATCTTTGTTTCTGTCTGTCTGCAGCTGTCTGCAGTTATGGCGTCTGTTTTAATGGAGGTCATTGTAAAGAAGGTTCTGCTCAACTCTGCGACTGTCCGGCTGGATTCAGTGGTGCAAGCTGTCAGTACGGTGAGTCCAAAGCAGACCAGCTGGTTGTCATAAACTGTTTGTTTCCACGCTTGATTATTTATCCTTTAAGTTCAAACATCAAAAAAATCTACTTCTAATAGATTTTGGCAGCGTTTTCTCAGGCTGTAACATATTGAAAGCCAAGAATTTTATCTGTGATGAAGAGTCGTAGCCAGAGAGAAAAGGATGCTAATAATGGAGAATGTTGTTTTTTGTGATAATCTCCACACGACAGGAAATTCTTTACCAATCTCACCCTCCTTCTGCAGTTACTGTAGTCTCCTGTTTGTCTCAGACTCAAAGTGTTAACAGACTTTAGATTCACGCTGACGCAGCTAAGAGCCGCAGTCTCATGACCTCATGACTTTTGTTAGTCTCTTGGCTCTGTCGTTTTTGTTTGTTTCGATCGGTTGTATCTTCAGTAAAGATTGAACACAGCTGGTCACTCATTTATTCCGGTCAGTTCTGTATGTGTTTAATTAAGTGTGATGATCTGATTGGATGAGCACACTCGAACCTGCGCACATTAAAACACAATCTGTGACAGACACAATCTATTACGTGAACAAATAACAGACTGTGGCTTTATTTAGCCCACACATCTTCTATTATATGATAAAAATGGAATTTTAAAAGAGTTTGACATACTATGTAGACACATGTCATGTTGGTGTGTTACTTGATGTTGCCGGGCTGGACGAGCGTCTGAAATCTGATTATAATTAGGATGTATTGCCTGTACAAATAAAATGTTGTTCCTTTGTTACAACGAATCAACTTCTGGAGGGGAAAGTGTTTGTATGTAAGATTCAACAGTGCATAATCAATGACAACATACATCTAACGAATCATAATGAATACATGAATCAACAAACACTTTAGAATGACCACAATATTTGTCATGGCTTTCCATTAATGTTTTTATTTTTGTTTGTGGGAAATGTCAGATTGTATAGAACAGTGAAATTGTTTAACAGTATCTGACAGGAGACTCCTCACTTCCGGCCTCGTGCTCTTCACCGTCTCTGTTGGAAGGGCAATAAAATGAGATCTTTCAGCAGGTGCTTCAGGAGATCCAACCCATCTCCCCTCATCCTGAAGATCCATCAGTGTTCCCGCAGTCAGACGGGAAATGTTAATGTCACATGGATTTTCCCTCATGTTGTGACCTGCTCTTTTTGTGATGCATTGTGGGTAATTACTCTTCTGAATGGTGAGAGATTTACATAACAATCTTCTCTCTGAGCCTGTTGGAAGTCATTTGTTTGTGAATTCCTGTAGATTCCTGTTGTGGGTCATCACAAGCACTTCAATTAGCCAATGAGCTCAGACTGTGCTGTCTTAGTTTAATGGCCCAACTAAGAGTACTAAAAGTAGAAAAAAGTAGAAAAGTGTGAACCAGTAGAGATTTTGCTAGTGTTTGTACTCCAGTAGATGTGTTTGCACGCGACTAGGATTACTTTACATGAGAACATAAGAACATGTTGCTTTATGTTGCATTGCCCTTAACAAGTCAAGACAAGGATGAATTTGTTCATAAGGTGTGTAATGGGCACAAGGTCATCGCGCTGTCACTGTTACATGTGTGAATAGTGTTGCCAAAATCCTGCCCTTAACTTTGTGTTAGTAACTGAACATATATGACATTAAAACACATTCACAGTCATTCTAACAGTCTAAACAGATGTTCAGTTCAGCTGCTGACCGGATGAAAGTCTTTGTCTGTTGGAAGTCGTTCTCTGTCTGAGATCTGAAATCCACAGCTGTTCAGTTCAGTCTGTTTATTCAGCTCAAATCCTCAAACGGTGTTTTTGTTGACTTCAGTCATTGATGTGTCTGATGCAGGTGCAGATGTTTGACATGATGTAGTTTCTGAACATAAGGAGTTAAACAGCGAGAATCTTTACTTGTGTTTGAGTTTCATCATTAATTATATTTATTTTAACTTGCGCTGACAGTCACTGTTTTCTCTGTTTCAGCAGGTGATTGAACCTTAAAGAAAACAGCTTTTCACAGGATCTATTAATCATAGTCAAACATCAGTGACAGGATGAAACATTATGTGTGTTTTATTAGTCTGAAAGACTTTTAGGAGCTACTGAAGGTAACCGTGAGAATCAAAACAGTTGAGTAAAGGCCTAAATGTTTGGATATGCTCATTAATCTTAAGTCAGGGTAACTACAGTTGCATACATTAACATGGACACGTGTACTGTGCAAAAGTCTTTCCTTGTTTCATGATCAGTATATTTCTGTCTCTCAGTTTGCTATTTAATAGCCCAACATTCAGTCCCTTTCTCTCTAGAGTAATTGTGGCTCTTTCTGTGGATACAAATATTTTTACGTCATGTTTCGGTGTAGTCAGAGGAGGTCAAAACAGGCAGAATGACACAGTCTGTTGTGACTGGACACAATTATCAAACCTGTGGGCCTAAGCATGGACCAAATAACAATATTTATCGGTGTGTTATCATGTCATGTATTGAAATTGTGTCACAAAGTTTACAGATCAGTCAGATGGAGCCTGTCTGGTTCTTGTAGCGGGATTAAGTTCTGTTGGAGGAGATCTGCTCAGTGTTACGACCACAAACCTCAAAGTGTCATGATGGGTTTTTTGTGCTTAAACAAGAAAAATGAAACATGCTAGAGCTTTCACAACTAATGTTAAACGTACTGTTATCAGTTTGTTAGTAAATCGTGGAAAAACATTTTGATGGTCATCTCAAGCAGGATTCTTTCCTTATTTCTCATTCTCACACAGGATGTTCTGAATCCTGTAGGTCATCAGCTCCTCTGCGTTCCTCTGTCAGTCTGATGTTTCATTAGAGACAGAAGCCCTGTTTGAGGAGAGGTCAGTGGACCATGTTCATATGCTCCTCAGAAGATGTTGTGCGCTTGATCTCTTGTGAGATCTCCTGGACGTCCAGAGCTGATGCTAGTGTTTCAGTTTTACAGGAGGGCATGAGAGTCATCAGATGGAAATCTGACCACTGAGAACCTGAGCTATAAATAAAGATCTGTCAGCGTTTAACCTCTGCAGGCCATCAGCCGCTCGAGACCTGAGCTAAGACTGGCTCTGTTCTAAACCCTACAGTGATCTGCTTAACTAGACTTCAGGTTTAGACATCATGAGTGCATCTCACTTGTTCAGGTCAAGTGTTTATACATCATTGCAGTATTAACACACAGAATATGTCATTAACTTGGCAGTCAGACTTAAATTAAAGCTATTCAAGAGGACACAAATGAGATGTATGGCTAATTTTGGCAGCTGTGTTTTTGAGGTTTTTAATGGGTTTGTAGCTTTAGGTTATAGGGGACAAGCAGCTTTAGCACCTCAGTGTTTTATGGAATGTAAAACATGAAAGCTGAAGTCATACATTTGCAGCTAGAGGCTTTTTGTTGGCAAAATAACGAGGTGTCGTTCAGACTAGACAAAGAAATCAATGAAATAATTTACAAATATGAGCGAGTCTAGTAGTTCTGTTTACACATTCATATTTGTTAATCTTGCCCAACACAGCAGAATGACTGAATGTGTGTTCAAAACGTGAGGACTGGAAAGGGTTGTGTGTTTCAGTTCTAGTTGTGTTCTGATCTGTGGAACAGTAGGATCAAATGCAGAAACTGACCTAAGCTGCTTCAGGTGTCCTGCTCTGGGGTCTCAGCGTAACGGCAGTAGAAACTCATCCTCAGTGCTTTAAGATCTACAGCTCATCCATGTGTTTGTGGTTTATGACACGCTGGTAGCAGTTAAACATGAAGAAATAATGCAGAGCAGATGATTTGATGTGTTTAAATGCAACATATTCTATCTGAGTGTGTGTGATTATGTAATTCAGTCTCTGTGAAGACTGTGAGCTACAGTGAGGAACAGAAGTGACTCTGAGGCGTCTGTACACGAGCAGCTCTGACCGCTGCAGGAGTCCTGATGAGATGCTCATGAGATGCAGATGTTGATCTTGAGGAGATGTTGATCTTGAGGAGATGTTGAACTTGAGGAGATGTTGATCTTGAGGAGATGTTGAACTTGAGGAGATGTTGATCTTGAGGAGATGTTGATCTTGAGGAGATGTTGATCTTGAGGAGATGTTGATC
>JAZGTK010012938.1:0-14612 GCA_036877625.1 Ambastaia sidthimunki | reverse complement strand
CAACCATCTATTCAGGACCTTTACCCGTCCCGTTGCTGCAAGAGAGCCACCAATATCATCAAGGACCCCACCCACCCAGCACACAACCTGTTCACCCTCCTACCATCCAAAAAGCGCTACCGCAGCATGCGGTGCAAGACCACCAGATTCAGCAACAGCTTTTTCCCACAGGCCATCAGATTACTAAACTCCATCAGATAACCACTACACCTACAATGACCAATATTTTCTATTTCTATATTTAGTTTTCCATAAAATTACATAATTACATAAATTACAATCTGTTTCAAGTGTTCTTCTGTCTCTTGCAGGTTGAGCGATTCTCCAGCACAGACACTCATCAGTGTGTTGCATCTGAAGACAAGAGGCTCTTTATGCACAAGAAGAAGTTCTCATGCACAAGAGCATAATAGTTTACATTCATGGAACAACGTTCATTTACTCATGTAACAATGCAAAATGCTCTTTATATGCACAAGAGCATAATAGTTTACATTCATGTAACATATCTCCATGCTGCTATTTTTGCACTCTGCACTTCACTCTGTTGCACCTTTTTACCATTGCACCCCAACAATATACCTCAAATATATATACCTCAAACTGACTTACTTCAAGCACACTGTGTAAAATGTCTGTTTGAATATGTTGTGTTAATTGCTTATTTGATAGATGTCTGTTTGCACTTTTGTTATATGTTGTTGTGTTATATTAATACCCGCACATTTGGAGTTTGGGAAAACGCAATTTTGATCCTCTGTGTAATTACTGTTACGTGGTCGGATTGACAATAAAGTTCACTTTGACTTTGAAATTCGCTTCATTCGCATGTGAAATTTACTTCACAACAGACGCAGATTCGCGTCCTGGAAGGGGCTTCAGCCAGGCGGCTCCAGTCTCCAATCACTAATCTCTCTCGTAATCACGTCACTAATAGAGCAAGCGATTTTTCAACTCGCACATTACGCACGGCAAATGCACAAAACGCTCTATTCGCGCCGCAGAATGTTTATTCGCAGAATGTTTATTAGTCTTTGCATTGACTTAACATGTAAATCACTCGCGCTTAACGCTTCATTGGTGTGAACGCACCTAAGACACTGGTTTATAGAGCAATAAAAGGTAAGCCCATACATGTTGAACAAGAAAAGATAATAAGGAAAGATAACTGGCTCCTGCCAGTCTTTTAATGACTTGATTGGACAAAACATTTCCTTTCCCAGTTGACATTTAAAATTTACTGCTGTTACCTGCTGATTAATTTTAACATTTGGTGAGGTGGTTTTGTATTAATCCAGTGTTTGTAGTAGATGCATAGTAAGCATTTTTGCTTACACATATGGGGACATGGTGACTGTAGATTGCCTTTGCTTATTTCTAATCATTTGTCTTTTTCTACTTGTGCAGATGCAGTCATGAAATTTGATGCCACAGCCACAGAGGACTTTATAAGGGTGACCGCTTCAGACCATCTGAAGCATGCACCGCAAAGAGGTGGAGGATACCCAGCAGTCACTCAGGACTGATTATCTATTGTGAAGAATCATTGTGCATTGTCTTTCCTGTTTTTAGTATTTTTCCTGTTCTATAGTTCCTGTCTTTTTAGTTTTTAGTATAGTTGCTTATGGTTCAATTTTACCACAAAACGCATTCAGTTAAGTACTTAAATTTTTATTGTTGTACATTTGTTGGTACATACCCATGGTGGGAATTTGGATGGTACTTGGCACAAACGTCATTAATAAGTTTGACTAGTTAGGTTTTCGTGCCAGGTAAAAACAATAAAGATGGAAATAAGTGCTTGGTAATTGAGTTGTGATTTATTTGTAAACGTCTGTTTATAACTGTAGTCCCGTGTTTCCAGAAGGTGAAGGACCTGTTTCCTGTAGCAGTTAATTTACCTGAATAGCTTCTTTGGCTCAGCAGCAGGATTGAATTGGAAATGCATTACACCTTTGTATGCGTTTCCTTGAACTTGAACAGTATGCCACCTTCTGAAATGGGACTACAGTTATGTACAGAGCCTATAAGCAGTATAAAATTATGTCTAAAATTAGTTTAGGTTTGATGTAGAAAAGACATCCACAACGACCACATTTGGCCTACAATTAGCCCTTATATAGAGGTCCTTTGGACGTCAATACTGGACTTTCAGTAGATGTCGGAAAAAAGACGTCATCTGGCGTCACAGTCTGCACCTTCAGGGGACCAAAATTGGACGTTCAAAAAGACATACAAAAGACATCGTTTGGACATGTCTTTGCGCAGTGGGCCGGTACTACGGGGGTGCTTGAGGGTGCTATGCACCCCCAAACAAATCTTTGCTAAAAAAGATTGTCGCTAAAAAAGCACCTTTAGATTAATAATTGCGAGAACATATAGTTCTCGCAATTATAGAGCATGGATCTGGTATAATTTTAGGTCTGGTATAAATATGATGTGCAAAAATAAACATTGCACACAGACACGCGCGCGTGCACTGAAGGACAGTGGATTTTGTAATTTTAAAATATACACAATTATCTTAGAGCATGCCCTTGGATCCCTCTTAATAGGAATAGGTCCACCGATAGTCTTACAAAAAAAGTGTGAAACTGCCTTTTTCAATGTATTTCATGAACCATGTCAGTGAGCACTTTTAATATTTTCAGAACCACCCTCAATGATTTGGTTCTGGAACCGAGCCTGGCTGTATGTGCGAGTGAAACCCACGCATCCGGCGTGTTTTCTCAAATCCATGTGATTGTACAGCTCAGGGAGATATGTTCAGTTTACTGTGGGCAAATTCGTAACTATAGCAACCATTTCTCCTTTGCAAATTTATCACAAAACGCTTAGAAAAAACACTTTGGTAAAGGTGGCGATTAAGACATTTGTTGCATTGCTCTTAAAGAAATCCCTTCCCTCAAGGATTTCTTCTCCCTTATACTCTGACTTAAGGGTTTTCATGCAACTAGACCCTGATCCCTTAATTCCTTGTTTATCCCTGATTCATCCTATATACTGGTCACTTGAGTTTAGGTGTGTACATACAGTAGGCACTCTGAACCGCACTAGCTCGCATTTATCCCCCAAAGCCTGGTTTGTTTGGTGAGCGCCCCGGGCGCAGCTCTGGCCCGCTTGAAGAGGTGGGGCTTGGTTTGCATGTAGTGTGATCGCTAACTGTGCCAGAGCACGGAACAGATACTCATCATTACGACAACAAACACCTTTTATTACGGCTTGGATAGTATATTTTTCTATTTATTTAATTAATTTTAGTATATTTAGGTTTATAACCTTGTTGATATTGAGTAAAGCTGCAAATTCTTCCATCAAGTCAGCTGTCTTCATAATAATCAAGATATGTGCAGTCTAAATGATAAATCTATTAGGTGAGGTATTAGCAAGAGTGCTTTTCTATGTCTTAAGCATAACCTAAGTGCCAGTGTGAGTGCAGGCCAGCGTGGAAAAGGGGATGAAGGCAACCGACAACTGTACAGTTGCACAAGTGTGTATACATCCTAACTTCATTTTCACAACTCAATAGACCTTTAGCGCACTTCCTGTTTCCGGTAAATGAAACACTGTATCGCTACTTTTTTCCCTGAGATACTCAAACACTTAATTTCTTCTGAATTTCTCCTGGATTCCAGATGTCCCAGGCTCAGCTTCTGTGGACTCTTTTCCTGCTGCTGAGGGCTGGTTATCTCCTGGTAGGTAATTGCCACTGAAGGGATGTCACACCTTGTCTACTGTTTCACTGATGGTTGAGGTTTCCTCTGGTCCACCTGATGCAAACAAATTGACTGGAGTAACTGAAGGCCTGCATAGAACAGCCATCTGCCTGCTGTCTCCTCCTTGTTCTGTTCCTGACCCTGTCATCTTTGATTTCGGTTTAACTTCCTATACCATACATACAATTTAATTACAATTACAATGTTTTCTAGGCTTTGCTAACTTCGATCGCAGATTTATTAGGAATTACAGTCCCGTAGCAGCACCTCTTACAGCACTTACCAAGTCAAAGCCTAGACAAGCCAGGTGGGCAATCTTAATTACCCGCTTCAACTTAACAGTCACCTATAGGACTGGGTCCAAGAATGTAAAGGCTGATTCCCTTTCTCGTCAGTCAGAAGAGGATCTTGATTATTCAAAGCCAGAACCTATCCTTCCAGAAAAGGTCCTACTATCACCAGTTCAATGTGATATTATGACTGAAATTCAAACTATCAGTGAGCAGCAGGCCCCTCCAGATGAATGCCCTCCTCAAGTCACCTTTGTACCTGAACCCTTAGAACCTGAATATTGAGATTAATCCATGATTAGATTAGATTAGATTCAACTTTGTTATTACACATGTACAAGTACAGGGCAATGAAATGCAGTTTAGGTCTAACCAGAAGTGCAATAAGCAGTAAAGTGAATGATATAGGTTATTTACAGATAATTTACAGATATGATGTACTATGGGCATAATGTACAGATGGATATAAACAGAAATTTACAAAAGGGTAGTGCAACATAGTTCAGACAGTGCAGTAAATTATGTTATAACAACAGTCAGTACATAGTTCTGGGGTGCAAATTGTGCAGTAAATGTGTTGACAAAGAATTGTGCAGTAAATGTGTAGATATGATAATCTAGAGTGCAGATGAATGTGTAGACAGTCCAGCAGTGCATTGATGGTCCTCGGGCTGCTGGTTCTGGTCCACAGGCTCCAGAAGCACCTGCAGGAAGGCAGGGGAGAGAACAGTCTGTGGACGGTAGTGTCCAGAAGTACATTGATGGTCCTGTAATGTAAATAACAGAGAGAGTAACAGTTATTAATGCAATTAATGAAGGGTGTAAGTGTATATGAGAGTGTAGTGGAATCACTGAGTCGCAGAGTTCAGTAAGGAGACAGCTCTTGGAAAAAAGCTGTTCCTCAGTCTGCTGGTTCTGGTCCTCAGGCTCCTGAAGCGCCTGCCGGAAGGCAGGGGAGAGAACAGACTGTGGGCGGGGTGAGAAAAGTCTTTGAGAATACTGCGTGCTCGACGCAGACAATGTTTCTGTTGAATGTCCTCAATAACAGGAAGTGGAGTTCCTGTGATGCGCTGGGCAGTTTTCACCACCAGCTGCAGTGCCTTGCGCTCCGCGACAGAGCAGCTCCCATACCAGACTGTGACACAATTGGTTAGAATGCTCTTTATTGTGCAGCAATAAAAGTTCACCAGGATGGCAGAGGACATCTGATTCCTCTTTAGTGTCCTCCTGGGGTCTGTTAGTCAGAAAGTCCATAATCCAATTGCAAAGGGATGTGTTGATGCCCAGGTCTCCAAGTTTAGTGATTAACTTGGAGGGGATGACAGTATTAAATGCTGAGCTGAAGTCCACGAACAGCATTCGTGCATAGGTGTTTTAATTGTCCAAATGTGTGAGTACAGAGTGCAGCGCGCTATGGAGACTGAGAATCCAAGTTCAGGCCTAGATTTCATCCTCACTGTGGTTGACAGATTTTCAAAAGCCTGCAGATTAATACCTTTACCCAAATTACCCACATCCTTCCAAACAGCAGAAATCATTTGCAATCAGGTTTTTCATTTCTATGGCCTCCCAGAAGATATAGTGTCTGATAGGGGTCCCCAGTTTATTTCACGTGTTTGGTCTGCATTGTTCTGGTTATCATCCCCAGTCAAATGGACAGACAGGGTGTCTGAGCCAGGAGGTCGCTCGCTTCTTCAGAGCCTATTGCCAAGACCATCAAGAAGATTGGAGCCGCTACTTAATGTGGGCAGAATATGCCCAAAATTCTCTAGTCAAGTCAGCCACAGGCCTAACCCCATTCAAATGTATACTGGGATACCAAACGCCTCTATTCTCTTGGTCAGGTGAGCCCACTGAATTACCTTCTATCACAGAATGGCTCACACGAAGTGAGGACGTCTAGGATCGAGCAAGCACCCATTTAATGCATGCAGTAAGGAGACAAACACATCAAGCTAACCAAAGAAGATGCCCTAGTCCTCCTTATGCCCCTGGTCAGTGGGTCTGGCTCTCAACAAAAAACCTGCGTCTGCCCAGCAAAAAGCTCAGTCCTAGGTATGTTGGCCCATTCCAAATTGTCAGACAGATAACGCCTGTTTCTTTTCGTCTTAGACTACCTGCTAATTATCGTATTTCTCCCACGTTTCATGTATCACTACTCAAACCCGCTGGTGGCCCACGAGGAAAGCCGGAGGAGGGGGCCACGATGATGGTCGATGGTGAGGAGGCATATCGAGTTTGAACTCTGGGATTACAGACGCCGAGGTAGTACACTCCAGTACCTGGCCGACTGGGAGGGTTATGGTCTGGAGGACCGGTCCTGGGTGAATGCAGGTGATATCCTGGATCCCACCTTAATGGAAGAATTCCACAGGGCCCACCCGGAGAAGCCGGCCACGTGGTAGACCCCGCTGTTGTCTGTTACAGAGGTGGCTCCCGCACTGCCTCCTCTACCCCACCAGATCCCCGGAATACTGATTGGACTTTAACTACATTTCCCATAATGCCACATACCAGGGGCTGACCACTCCCTGTCATGTCACACCTGTTCCAGATCAAGTCATTATCCACTCTATATAAACTGTGATCTCTCAAACACCCATTGCGAAGTCTTGTTTGCCCTGCATCAATTCTGAGAGTTTACTTTATTGGATTACTCTGGTTTACCTTGTCTGTCTGGATTACTGATTGTTTGCTGCCTGCCTTTTGACCCTTGCCTGCCCTGTTTATTCTGTTGCCTGCTGCCTGCCTCGCCTCTTTTCCTGGACTGTATCTCGATTGTGGATTACTTCTTATATTGCTATTTGGTGGTGTTTTTCTCTGAAATAAGGCAGACAGATCGTCAGATGCTCTAAACCGGTTCTTAAACAGGTGAAAACCTGGCCAGCAGGAGCCATCTCTGCTCTTCAGGACTGTTTTGAGTGCACTGACTGGAACATGTTCAGGGAAGCTGCAACCAACGGCGATTCCATTAACTTGGAGGAATATACATCACCAGTGACCAGCTACATTGGCAAGTGCATCGATGACACTGTCTCCAAGGCCATCACTACATGCTCCAACCAGAAGCCGTGGATGACTGCAAAAGTGTGTGCACTGCTAAAGTCCAGAGAGTCCACCTTCAGAGCAGGGGACAAGATGGCCTTAAGAATAGCCAGGGCCGAACTGTCCAGAGCCATTAGAGGGGCAAAGCACGCACACGCCCAGAGAATCCACAGCCACTTCCAGGACAGCGAAGACACCCGGCGCATGTGGCAGGGCATTCAGATGATCACAAACTACAAGACAACCTCACCTGTCTGTAGCAGTAATGCCTCCCTTCCAGATGTGCTAAATGACTTCTACGCTTGGTTTGAGGCACAGAATAACTTAATGACGAGGAAGACCCTCCTCCAAACGACCAGGTGCTCTGTCTAACCACCGCTGATGTGAGGCGAGCTCTAAGCAGAGTTAACCCACGGAAGTCTGCTGGACCAGACAACATTCCTGGTAAAGTGCTCAGGGAATGTGCAGAACAGCTAACAGATGTCTTCACCGACATCTTCAACATTTCTCTGAGCAGCGCCGTCGTTCCTACGTGCTTTAAGACAACCACCATCGTCCCCGTGCCAAAGAAGTCAACAGCATTCTGCCTCAATGACTATCGTCCCGTCGCACTTACACCCATCGTGATGAAATGCTTCGAGAGGAACGTTGTTTCATTGCACTATGTGTGGCATCAACTGTATATAGTTGTAATGACAATAAAGCTTCTTAAACTTGAAATAAACACTTAAGCACTCAGAAATGAACATTAGCTGAACTTAAAGATTATCTACACTTACCTAAAACCTTCAGAAGCAGAATTGTTAATAGTAAATAGTAAATCTGTAAATAGTAGAGGAGTAACAATACATCGATATTGATTGATGTATCGATCAAATTTCTAATGATATGACGCATCGATGCAACACGTAAAATATCAATATGTTCTTTCATTTTGATACTTTCACCTACTAGTGTCTTTACTTATACTTAAAGACTAGTGTCTTAAAGTATAGTCTACTAGTGTCTATACTTTCACCTACTAGATACTTCACCTAAAGTGTCGTCCGCTTTGCATTTTCGCCAAAAGTGTGTTTTTCATTTTCTTACTATACTGTCTGCCTGTGAGTTGGATTGCAAGGTAACAAAGTGGTGATAGCAGCGAAACGACAGACCCAGATTTTGTCTGCTGTTGAACGCAAATCGTGGGTATACCCATGGTATCATAAGATGTCTGATTCTCACCCATAGTAAATTGCTCTTTATTTACTAATTGCTCTTTAGGCTTTATAAAGGTTAAAGTTTATTCAGTAGTCCCTGAAAAAACAACACAACTTAATGTGGTGTTTCTAATTATGTGACAAAAGCAGCTGCAATAGTTTTAGGATAGAAATGTTAAAGGACTGACGGAAATAATCACAGATAATTAGTTTACAATTTGCAATTTAATTTAAGTGATTAATGTAGCCTAATGTAATTCGTAACTGTCAATGATGCAGGACATTAACAAATCTGTTTTTATAATATTAGACAAAAAATAAAAATATATGAATGTGCATATATTGTAAATAAATGTAATAAACATTTAACAGGTGCATAAAAGTTCTGTTTATGCACCTGTTGACTTGATTGTACAACATTGCACATATCCTTTTGTAAATTTCTGTCTATAGTAAATAGCCATTTGTATATTATGGTCATAATTTACAGATAGGTATGTATTATCTCAACATAACTGTTATGTTATGTGCGTGGGCATCCGGAGCTAGGAACAAGGAGCACAAAAACGTAGTAATCCAATAAAAGTTTTAATCAAGAATATCCAAAAACGATACAGGAAACAACCAGGAAGCAGACTAGAAACATAGAACACCCAGAACATGTACATATACTAACTAACTAAAACCGGACCAGGAACACTATACAGAAACAAACTTAAATAATAAACTAAATAAACAAAGGCAGGTGAAGGAGATTAAACTTAACTAACACAGGAAACCCAAATAAGGAAATAAACATGGGAGAAACCAAAAAGACAGTTCACAGGGGACGTAACATTACTCCCCCCTCCCAGAAGGCGTGACCTCGCGCCAAAGAACTGGAAGGAGGGGACTTCGGTGGCAGACACAGTCTCAGAGGAGGCTTCGGCAGAGGCCGGACTCCCGGGAGGAGGACACACAGGGACCAGGGTGGTGACGATGGAGGGAGGAGCCATGGAAGAGACAGAAGAGGGCTCCAAAGCAGGAGGAGCCAGGAGGGACCCAGGCCACAGCCATGGAGGAGGAAGGACTGATGACTCCTGGGGGCCAGCCAACGGAGGCAGAGCAGGTGAAGGTAGAGCCCGTGGTGGAGTGCCGATGAGCCTAGGTGACACCAAGGCTCCAGAGGGCCAAGGTAGAGCAGATGTCACCAGCGACTGAGGTGTAGGCAGGGATCAGGAAGGCTGTGGTGGAGCCGGTGCGACCGAGGACGGAGGAGGAGCCGGAGGGAAGGAGAAGCCTGACAGAGACAGTGGGACGGAGCAACGAGGTGAAGCCTCGGGGGTGAAGCCGCAGGGTTGGAGGGCCAAGGTGGAGTCCAGGGCTCAGCGGTTGGAGGTGAAGAGGAGGGATCCTCCAGCCACGACACCACTGGCAGCAGGCAGACCTGCGCCTCAACCACTGCACCGATGGCAGGCTGAGGGTGAGCAGAGGGGCTGTCAGCAGACAGTGGTGGAGAGACGGGTACATCACAGTAGATAGGAAAATCCAAGAGAGGGAGGGTTGGTGGGAAATCTTGATCTGGCATACTGACACAGAATCAAAGTCTATGAGATCCAGTACAGGCTCACCCTTAGCACTGGTACAGTGGGTGGAGCCTCCCTCGTCATCCTCTGTTGCTCTGATGCCGGCTCACAGACCTGGTTTGATGTAGCAGGCTCGGGCTCCACGGCGATCCGTGACTTTGTCGCTCTCTTCCACGATGGTCGCCTGGGGCTTGTCGGTCGCCGGGATGATGGAGGGCTGGGCACTGGGTTGGGAGTGGGGCTGGCGTCCAGCACCCACTCGATGTAGGTCATAAGGCTCTCTTGAGGACCGAGACCAGACAGCTGTGCTTTGGTAGCTTCGTTAAGTCCCATAAAATAGAGAATGCACAGGTTGCGGTCCGGGAAGACCGAAAACTAAAAAAACGTAGCATTCCAATAAACGTTTTAAACGAGAATATCCAAAAACGATACAGGAAACAACCAGGAAGCAGACTAGAAACACAGAACACCCAGGACACGTACATATACTAACTAACTAAAACTAGACCAAGAACACTAGACAGAAACAAACTTAAATAGTAAACTAAATAAACAAAGACAGGTGAAGGAGATTAAACTTAACAAGCACAGGAAACCCAAATAAGGAGATAAACATTGGAGAAACCAAAAAGACAGTTCATAGGGGTGTAACAGACATAAACATGGGGAAAACCATAAAGACAGTTCACAGGGGGTGTAACAATAACATGCAACATAACTTATATCCTGCACTTTACTGCTTATTACACTTCTAGTTAGACCTAAACTGTATTTTGTTGCCCTGTACTTGTACATGTGTAATGACAATAAAGTTGAATCTAATTTAATCTAATCTTAACCTATTTACAACTTTCCTTGTAGTCTTCAGTAATTCACGTTCAAGAAAATAATTCATAAAGCATGAATATCTGTTGATCCTATGTTTACTTTCTGACACAGAAGACAACAATAAAAAGACTGTGTCAACCAATGCGTTGAGAAGAAAGGACAATTTCCAGCACAATTGAGAAAGAAAAACAGAAAAGGTGATGAAGAGAGAAAGAGCAGGTAGGCATACTGCCCACTGAGCCCAGAAAATGTGTTCCTCAATTTACAACAACAGAAACATCTAGCAAAAATAATACTATTATTGAATGGAATATTTTTACAACAACTAGTTCTGGTCCTCAACTCTATTTGAACAAGAAACATTCCAAAAATGCTGATATTTAGTATTTTTTAAACATAATCTGTTATCTGGCCCTAAAACACTTTAAAAATGCACATATGTAGGTCAAGAAAATCAAATATTTCCCCATGTCCCCAAACAAACTCCATTTCAAACCCTGGGTACGGCCTTGTGTATGGTTGTCGTTGTTCTCTTTGTATTGGTGTGGTGTGTAGCACTGTAATTTTAAGTTTATTTTTTTTTCTTGTTGAATGTTTTTTATTGAAAGTGTAGTTTTCTTTTTTTTTGCAAGGCCAGTTTTTGAGTGACGTCAAACCAGACCAATGATTCATATGCTTAATAAATTATATGTATTTTCCATTGAGCTGAATCAGTTTGTTACATTCCTACCCAAATAAAACTGGAGGGGTATAGTCAAGGGCCATCTGTCCAGCCTACATTAAATTAATTACATTTGGTGTAAGTTGACTGGGTCGCTTTATAGGCTGTGTTTCGATTTTCTTGGGTGGGGGCCAGAGGTGTGCCAGAAATGCGCCCCCATCTCCTGTATAGTGCACTATATGGGGTGTCAGCCATTTTGTAAGTGTTGTCAGAATTCTGAGTGAACAACTAATTTCCTACAATCTTTCACTACTTTTTATCAACAATGCACATCATTTTGAGTGTACATATGCAATGTACACTTGCTTACTCACCATTTCCTATGTTTCAATGCGACTGTAAGGCTTCGAGAGGAACTGACTGTAGTCAGCTTGAGGGCACTGACAGTAAACACCACTAAACTTGTGTCTTTTAAATTAACAGATTAAATAAATGTGACAAAGTATAGTGCTTTAATCTAAATATAATACATTTATGTAGTTAATAAACATGACAAGCAGTTGTTTTGTTCTCCCTGTTATCAACAGATACAGTAAGCATAATAAATGTGACAAACAACAGAAAAACAAACTTTATCTTTTAAACAAACAATCTGCCACAGGATAAACAATGTTAATGACGAAATGTCCGCGACTTTCCGACGCATGGTATTTTACGTCAGTGTCCGAAACCGCTCACTCATTTTCGTTCACTTCTTCATTTTGGTAAAGCAATGAAGCGGTTTTAAACACACCGCACATTTCTCATGACACTACTGACGTACTGACTTTGGGCTCTGTCCTTTCCTTGTGCTATTACAAGCGCTCCTTTTTTAATGCATTTTTTACATAATAGTATGTGAATAAGGCTTCACCCCCTGCATCCTTCCGGCTTGAGGCTGTTCCGTTTGAGACGTTGATTGGTTGATTTGAACTGTCCATCATTGTTATACGACTTTCTATTGGTGAAGCCAGCGTTACTCCGTTGTTGTCAACCCGCCCTCTGTGTTTGCAGTTTCACGAGTAGAAACATCTGCACTGGCAAATATTTTCCACAAGTAAGGTATACTGCGTGTTTTCATTCAAGTTTGCGCTTTGTTTACTGCATGTAATTCACTGCCGAACCTGCTGGGAAGGCGCATGTAATCTGGCGTTAAAATAAACCGATATTATTGGCTAGTTAGCAGCAGGTTTAGCTAAATAACCCATCTGCCAGCTAGTCGTTTAATACTGCTGCGTTGAGCCATTATTCTGTTAAAGGGTTGTGATCTGTACGTATCTTGTAACTTTACATTTGTTGTCTTGCTGCCGTGTCCCTTTTCGAGATATTTAAACAAAAGTTACTGCAGGGAAACTTAAAATAATCTGAAGATTTGTATAAAATATCACATTGATAATTAATTCAGTGGAGATGAGGTGGTGTAGTGGTAAAGATCTGGATGGGTAACTGAAAGATTTCTCCCAGGGGTTTATTCATAAACCAGAACCATGGGTGTATCACGGACCGGGCCAGTGCCTGAACTCCAGGAGGGTAATGAAAACCCTGGAGAATGTTTGTGTATTTTTAATGCATAGGCCCCTAGCCTATATAAGACCTCTCAAGCAAAGCTTTTGGACTATGAGGACTCTATAGAGCTCTGTTACTATTAGGCCCTGAATGTTCTCAGCCCAACTTATAGGAACTTTGTTCTATCAAATCATGTTCATTTGAACCACTCTTTGAGCTTCTTCCTTAAATGATTCAACAGAATGGGCCCAGAAAGAGCATTAGTCTGTTTAACCACAACTAGATTTCACTAGCATCAACTGTCAAACCTTACACCATTTACTCTGATACAATTGGATCACTGTAAAAAAGAGAGAGAGAAATACTTTATTTATCCCGTAGGAAATTCAGGCTCCACCTCCAAAAAAGCTCAATTCGAATATTAATGTATAGTACATTTTTTAAATATTAATTAAGTAGAGTGTATAATTGAAATTTGCGTACTCATGTTTTAGTAGCTAAAGTGCTGGTAGTAAATAACTATAGCGCTACCTTTGATTACACATAACATACAGTGGCATCCTGCCTGTTTAAACTCAAGTGTGTCCTCGCAGATTTTTAAGTGATTACAAGAACTTCCTGAAACTTTACAGGTTCTCTTAGAAAATGGCCTCGATGAACCATACCTAGTTTCGTAATGATACTTTCATGCATTCTTAAAATACAGCATTTTGTGACAAAATTCAAATGGCAGATCTCCAAAATGGCTGACCAAGGACAACTGGATGGTAGGGTTGGGCCAATTGACAATGCCATTGTCGATGGCTGACAGACATCATGATGTTGAGGCATCATCGTGATCCATCGCCCCACCCCCATTCCCCCGCAATCCACAGCATCCCAATACCATGTTCGTAAAGAAAAAAAACGTGTTATACAGAACCCCTAAAGACAATAAATATGAGATGGGAGGAAATATATATTTCAATACTTAGTTCTCGCAGTTATATTGTTGGGTAATTATACTGTTCATAAATTGTGGGCATCATGGAACCGCTATTAATATTAATGCACAATTTTTACTTTCACTTTTGAGATTTGCAATCACACGGGCTTTATGTATACTAAAGTGGCAGCAAGCTACCAGTACCCACGATAGCAAGCAAGTAACCATGTCCCTTTAGTGCCCGTGGACATCACGGTCATCATGCTTAGAACTTTTGAATGTGCCTTTTGTCCATGCCTGTGATAATGTATACCAAGTTTGGTGTCAATGCATCAAATCGTTGTGAAGATACAGCCTCCGTTTTTGAGAGATATTCAGATTTGCATGTGCATTAATTGAGAACAGTTGGGTCTACCAAAAAGCTTTTAATAACTTTATCAATGGGTGCCATAGACTCAAGAACGGAAGAAGAAAAAAAAGATGATGACTAACGAATAGAGTATAGTTGCAAGCAGCAATTACGGGATCAAGCCCATCAAAGGCACCAAAAGAAGCATTAATGGTGTAGCGTGTGGTCCTGAGGCCACATGGGGGTCAGGAGCCATCTGGATTGTAACAGCCTCAGATATGACTTGGAGAGTGGGGGGGTAACCAACACTACCCACCGGGGGGGCAAGGGTCCCAGTAAAACATGCCATCTCCAGAGATCTTATCACCTCCTTCACCCTGTTGCTAATCGTAAAATTGGCAATAGGTCAGAAACCCGTGTTTTTCTAATGCTCTTTTGGATCACTAAGTGGTGCTAGGGTAGACTCAGTGTCTCCCTTGCCCCTCTTGC
>JAZGTK010012937.1:0-14128 GCA_036877625.1 Ambastaia sidthimunki | reverse complement strand
CATACAGTTATGCTGTAATGTTGTGAATTACAGTATTGTGTGTAAACAGTTGTCCATCTGCTTTACACATTTACACATATGAACATCTAACACTGGGAGTCGCTTGAAATCACACGCCGGTTTATTTGGGTCGCAGCTGCTGTTAGGGGAAAATCCGCTAGTCGGTTTATCTCGGGCCGGACAGAGAGGCTGTTGTGCCGGAGATTTTCACCCATGGCTCTGGTTACCCTGCAGCGCTCGCCCACTCCCAGCGCGGCGTCCACCTCCAGCACCGCCACCACAACCGCGGCGGAGGTAAGCGGAAATAAACGTGATGTTTACCAAACATAACGCTACAAAAATATACATATGACTTACTTAGGCCCGATGCTAACACATCTGCGGCTGTAGGGCTGCTGGAGGACCGCAAAGCGATGCAGAACAACACCCCGTTACTCACACTGCCAATGCGAACTGATAAACCACATTGGATCCGGTTGCAGTGTAGACAGCTTCACTGATTTAAAATGAAGCGATTGCAGTGTAAACAATAGGTGGATGTCAGACTGCAACACCACTTTTCTAATGTTGCGAGCTAACATATGGCTCAGCAGAACGTATTTACTGAAACGCTTTATAAACATCTCAATGTGTGTGTTTTGCATAAGGGAATTGAAGTAGCTGATCATCATGTTTTTGCAGGATATATAAATGAAGTTCATTCTTACTCATTCACACTGAAGTGTGTTTTGTTATGGACAACTTTGGGGGTCCCAGGCAGAGATTGTTTATTGTGGCTGGTGGTTTAGATCAGGTGGGATGCTGTTGAGTTTGATTCCAGATTAAATCTGTCACCGGGAGAAAGTGATCAGTCCTGGATTACTTCATTGAGCTAGAGCAGAAAACTAACTTTCATAAAGAACATGAACTAATACTGCTTCATTATGTAATGCAAAACTGATCACTAGCTGGAAATTAGGTAATAACATTGTATAAGTTTCACATGGCCTCTCCATTGAGCCCCTGGAGCAGCTTAAGAGACACTTTTGTAAAAGTGTGGGGCTAAATATCTGAATATCTCGGGTATCAGGCAGTTTGATAGGTGAACCACACACCAGTGTGTTTGTTTGCCAAGCTTCTCTGCAGTCTGTGGTCAAGTGATTACAAAAGAAATTATCAAACCACAAATTATATTATATATATACACACACATACATACGATTATTATGACTGTATTTACAATAATATATATAGCACGTTGATCAATTTACTGCACATAGTCGGAGAGGTTTGTTAACATGTATTTTGCTGTATTGTATCTGACTGCATGCTTCTGTTTATTTGTTACATTTTTGGTTTTGTCAGCTTTGGTTGAGACATTCTGAGAGAGAAATCTTTAAAGAGTGAGCATGAGCTCTCCTGTACAGAATGACTCAACACTGAAAAACTCTGTCGTCCTTAGTTCCTAGTTTGCTTTGTGCTACCACACATTCTTCTAAGCCCTTTCTTAGCTGTCACCCATGTTTTCACGTCATTACTGTAGCTGTGGTGCAGATCTACAAACTATCCGTAACTAACAATTTTAGGTTGTAAGAACTTATCCCTAACATTTCCATCAAGTGACAAAAATGTAAAAAAACGTTGTTTTGAAAGTTGCTTTGTTTGCCTGATTATAATAATGTTATTTAGACTGTTTTTAAATTTTGTAATGTTCTTAAAACATTCCACTACATTAGAATAACATTTTTGATGTCGTATAACGTTATAAAAGTTCTACTAACATACTGCAGAAACATTTTTGATAACTTTGAGAGAATATTTGAAAAACATTAGCAAACGTGAGAAGTGTTGAATGGGTAGCGATTCTTAGGGTCGGCCCCCTGAGGCCGGCATTTCAGCTCCACAGAAATCATTGTGTCATTGTGGCCTGACCCAGCTGAGCTCCTCTCAGGCAGTGAAAGGCCTCCTGTTATAAGCTTTTCATGAGGACTGAGTTCTTTTAACCTGGCTCACTGGACAGTTGTGTTCCTGTTCGTTATTAGTGATTCTCAGGTGGTTTTTCTGAAAAGTGTCCCAGAAACCTGCATTCTCCAGAAAGCATTTCTTTTAGCTTAGTTTCTTTTCTCCAGAAAATACTTTAGGTTTTAAATTGCCTTTGCTCCATTAAAGCACCCCACCTTCATAATAGCTCCTCTGACTTCATAGAATTCCAGTTTGCAGGTTGTAGCCAGTAGGGGGCGCTAGTTCTACATATTTGAATGGACAGCGCAGAGACGTGAACTTCAAGCACACAGACTGAGGACAGCTGTAGTGATGTCGTCACTTCTAGCAGACACAGAGAGATGGAGAAAGATGGATAGATTGACTGACAGAATGAGGGGCAAATGAAGAAGAAGAAATATGATGAATTTAATGAAGTCATGCACAGTACGGGGTAATTAATGTTGAAAAGCCTTTGTGCTATTTAGGTTAAAGGCAAAATGCGAAATTAACCTTGTTTGCTTTCTTAATTTACATTTTGATCTTGCTGGTATACAAGAGAAATTCCACTGGAATTCCACTGGAAAGAACTTGTTCTGTCTCTGAATATTTTTCATCTCCCCCCTTAAGCCTCCTGTTCTTTAGTGATGACTTGTGACAATCAACTTCTAAAAATATAAGACCTGGTCCACATTTTTATGCACTGCAAATTTTGTTTCACTCAGAAATAAATCACAGATGTAAAATAAGTTGTTGTTTGTTGACCAGGTCACTTCCATATTGATCGTTATGTTGCTGACAGATTTTTCTCTCATTTTGTGTCACATTGTGTTTATTCTCTTAAAATGTAATTCATAATATATAAACAAGCAGATTCACACCTTCAAAACATCTGCTTCTCTTTAAAAACATTGTTTCCATCCTGAAAGGGCCGTCTTCCTTATAAAGTTTTATAAGCCATACTTCTGCATATACAGTAGAGACAGATTATGTTGCATGATAGAAACCCAGTCATGACCCATTAAATGTAGACATGTTTCTTCCCCTTTAGGCATCTGTCATATCTGACCACAACACACTCGTCTTCCTCTATTCAGCGTTACACACAACTGTTTGTAACCTCATAACCAGGGCTGACATATTCTCATACAACGAGGAACTCTTTTAGAAACACTCTTTGTTTTGAAGAAACCTTATCTTCATAAGAGGCCGTGTTTCTGTTTGGGTTCGAAGAGAACGTTTCTTGTGTCATGACTCTGCTGTGAATAGTGAAACATCAGTCTTTTTATGTAGGGAACACACTGATCTTGTGGTACATGTAAAGGGTGCAAATTTAGAATGTTCCACACTAGAAGGGAGTTCTGAGCAGGGCTGTTAACTGTAGCTGAGATTAAGGGGGAAATAGTATAAGCCAGACTGCTGTGTACATTGATGCGGGTTCGAGTTGGGAGAGGTTGTGGATTTTGGGAAAGTTACGAGACCCAAGCGATTCTGGCGTTATTTATTCAGTTTTCACAACAAATACTGAACGTTGTAGTGTAAGTGGAAGTTTATAATGGAACCATGTCCTGTTTTAGAAGATTGATGCATTTTTTGGGGTTTCGACAACTAACCTGTTTCTCTTATTTAATCTTTGTTTTGCCAGGACTTTGGAAGCGATGATGAGCGACGGCTGAATCAGAGGTAATGTCAGACTTATTCAGTGTGTGTGTGTGTGTGTGGAAACAGTGAATGGACGTCTGTGTCACAAGCATCAGTCTGTCAGGAGCAGATGATGAAGAGTCTGCCAGTTGCATGATAAAAGCAGTTTTCATCACACCCTGCAGTTAAATGCATTTTAAAGATGGTTCTACTGTAACACATATAATCAAAGTTATTTTGAGTCCAGGCCTCTGATCACTGTCTTCACAGCAGCTGTAACACCAGAGTGAGATTTTATTACTCATTCACAGATTTTATTACAACTCCAGTTCGACAGTTTCTACTGTAAGTGAGGTCATGTGGGTTTACTGTAAATGAAACATCTCTGTGTCTTTCCACTATCAGACACTGTATCTTTCATAATAAACATTTGTCTTTTAGTTTGTCTGGTTCTTTGTAATTCAGGACAGACTGAAGGGTTTGTGTTTATGTGGCTTTGATTTTATAAACTGGCTCACAGCTCACAGTATCATTCACAACCCAATACATATGCCATGATTCAATACCTCAGATAACGGGGAATGTTCCTACAACGTTGGCTAACGTTCTGTCAAAGTTATCAAAAAGTTCATGCATTAACAGAATTTTATGATGTTATATATCATGTATATAAAAACGTTACATACTTGAAAAATGTTTAAATAATGTTCCTATAATCAAGCAGTAACGTTAATACACATCTAAAAAAACTGGATGTATTGAACGTTCCTTGAACTTTTAAAATAACATTTTTAACGTTTTTGTTACTTCATGGAAACGCTGGGGAAACATTCTGACAAACTAAAATTGGGGGCGTTGTAATGGGTCAGAATATCGCAATTAAAATGAAGATTGAAACGCAGCAAACACACAAGAGACGAGAAACTTTTGTCACTGCACTTTTGTTCAATATGCCGTCTTTTAGAAACAGCTCTGAACTTTTTCGATCTATGTATCTTTAAAAAGGGCTTTTAAACTAGAGCGTGTGACCCGTGAGATTAGACTAATGTCCCGGGCTTTCAGATTCAGAATTTAGGTCACCAGTACCAGAAAAGTCTCTTAAGACACAAGTTGTCCATTTGTCATGTTTGCTGATGTACCAGTTTAAGTTCAGCTTCATCATTATTTCAATGTTGCTATTTAGGTTACAGTCCAGATGGGTCAAATAACAGCAGGAAAGTCAAAGGAAGAGGTTGTGTCTACAGAGAGAGATTTCTCATCCTAAAGGTCACATGACATCCTTTAAGGTCACATTGCTCAGGAAATAGCTGCTGTGTTGAGTGTTGAAAGCCAATTTTTTAATCTAATTTACAGTAAAGCAGCTATGATGAGGTTTTTGGTTTATTACCTTTGGAAAAACATCTTTGTATGAATTGCTTATAGTCATGTTATTGAAACTGACCCCCCTGTTATGGTATAATGCGTCATTTGTTAAAAGTGTAGGAAAGTGAATAGTGTTTTTAGTTTGATTAAGCTTGGAAAAGGGTGTGAAGGAGCTACTGAATTTTAGGTTGTAAAAACATTTCCCTAATGTTTCCTTTTAGTTACATCAATGTTAAAAGTGTTATTTTAAAAGTTCTAAGAACATTCAAAAGTGTCCTTTTTAAATATTGAATGAACGTTATTGATTGGCCAAAAGAGCGTTATTCAAACGTTTTTAAATTTGGAAATGTTAAAATGTTCCAATAACAACATTACTTAAGTAAGTAACGTAAATAAGTAACGTTAAAAAACCACTCTACTAATGTTACTGCAAGAACGTTTTTGTTAACTTTGAGAGAACTTTTACAGAACATTTGCCAATGCTCTGAGAACGTTCCCCTCTATCTGGGATGCGGTCTGTCGGTCAAGCTTTTTCTGCTGAATGTTATTGCGTGTGGCGTTTGCGACCTAGAAAAGGTCATTTGATATGGGAATAGAGTAGCTGTTCTCTCAGCGCATTTTAAGCGCATTTAATGCGTCTGTCTCTCTCTCTTTTCCTCGCTCTGCTGCCCTCTGATCGGGACAGAACGCAGTACTTTACTGTTTCTGTAAAAACAGGATATGAGAAAGGATTCTGGGATTCCAGCGTTAGCGATTGCCAGCACAATGAATGTCTGACGTTTATATCTTCCTGTGACTCACAGATAAAACTTGTTCCCAAGCGCCTCTTTGCGCAACAACATTTTCCTAAAATGAGAAATTAAAAAAACATACAGTAGCCTGAAAGTGTATTTAGACACTTAAGACACTGTTAAAAAGATTTGATGGTCATTAAAAAGGAAATATAAAACCAGACGGCATTCATTTGGGCAAAAGGTAGCACAAGTATATTTTTCAAGCAAGACATTTCACAAAAATACGTTTTCTGTACAAATAAGACAAATTATTTTGATACTTTTACTTTTTTTACTTTTAATACTTTTTTGTCCGTAATCCTGTTATGCTATTGTGTAAACTTCACACTTGAAAAGTCCTCTGGAGCGATATTTAAATTTAAAGTAACATTTAAATATAGATTTTTAGTTTTATTAGATTACAGAAGATTACAGTCAGTCAATCACTTTGTGTGATATAAACTCCAGTACAGGACAATCATGGATTAAGTGGCAGATATGTTTGGGGCGATTGTAGAGAATCTGTCAAGCTGCAGAAATAATAAATTCCTATTGAACGTACGTCACCTTTTTTCTGAACCTCTGTCCCTTCATACTTGTGTCCAGAGCAACGCAAAGCAACAGAAGAGTTGTGTGGTGTGGAAACAGGATGTCTTAGAGGCTCATGTAAGACAAATCCACTTTTAATGAGGAAGAACAAGGTTAGGATAAAGTCACAAGCGAAATGGATGCATGTGGCTAAATAAAGACCAGAAATCTCAGCAAAACACGAACAGCTTTATCACACACGCGACAATATCATAATGGAACCTCTTTAAACTAGCTGCTGTTTCAGAGAACTAAACTACTAGTGATTATAAAAGCTAGTTGTTATATATGAAGGGGCTTCAGTGGTCTTTTGTTTCTGTGGTTGTGACACATCATTGATGGGTTTAGACCTGCATAATGCATGAGCTCATTCAATTCTGAAGTTACACAATCAGTTGCACAATAAATCACAGCAGGAATACAGTCGAAGCCTCACAAATTCCTTTCCACTTATCTAAGGTCCCACCTGTCTTATATTCTCCTGAAATGACATGAAGATACGAGATGTGTCACGACAGAAGCTCTGGAGTTGTGGTACGTGCAGGACTTCACACAGGTTGATGGATGCCATCGCTGTAGATGTTTTAGACACACACACACACACATTGTAACATGTTGATACAAATGAATGTACATTTGATACATGACTGAAGCTCCGTGTACAAGATCTTCTGATATCAACGCAGGTTTGATGGCTGTGATGTAGCATTGAAAAGGTCCTTCTATGCCTTTTTTCAGTTTTGATTTTATTTTTGGATTGTACTAGAATAAGTTTTTATACTGTAGCATTAAAAAATGCAAATGCATTATATGCAAGGCTATAATTGGTAAGCAGAAAAAATTACACACTATTGTATAAAAGTAAAAATGCTCAAAAGAACCTCTTTAATTCAAGCAGAACCACAGCAGCATTAGAGTCAGAACTCTGGATGTTCTAGATTAAACAGAACATGTAAAATTAACCCACAAACTTTATCCTTATCCTAGACAGAACTCCTCTTATGTGGTGTCTGTACGGTGTCTTGAACTCACGAATGTTTGCTGAACCGGCCAAAAGTCTTTCTTTGTGAAATCAGGTGTCAGAGCAGTGAACCAGCCGGTGATTTCACCAAACAGAGTGACAGAAGCAGCCAGGCACAGCAATCTGTGTTTATGTTTGGGTGTTCTCGTCTCACACATCAGGGTTCGGGTATTTGTACGTGTTTGTGTACGTGGTTGGCTCTGACTTATACATTAAAGGTACTGTGGCCAGTTTCGAAGAGGCTAGCAATAGCAAGCTAGCTTTGGAAACATAAGATCCCGCCCACATTTCAAAGCGCTCTCTTAATCCCCGCCTCCCCCAACATATAAACACACGCATAGTTTGACAGACAAGTAGGACATCCAATCATTGCATTCAGAGCAAATGCAGTGATTGGACAACCATTTTATGGTGGGGCGTCTTCTATTTATTATATATTTATATAAATATATTTACATTAATTTACTTAATGATTGCTATCAGGATGTGAAAAGACAAAAAACAACATAACAGAAATGTTTGTGGATTGCCTTTAAAGTTAAAATGTTGCATTGTTCTGAAAAAGACGACTGACTTATTGCTGGACTTGTGCTTTTAATTTCAAACATCAGTTTTGTTTTTTTGAAGGACCATTTCAGACAGGGATGCAGTGCGGCTATCAGAACCTGTGTGTATGGTGTTTTAAATAACACTGAGTAGAAGATGAATGTCTTCTAAAACTAGGAGAAAAGGACTGTTGTTAAAATGATAAATGTGGACTGTCAGCCAGTCTAATCCTGGAGAAAGTGACCCACCTGCATGAGCAAGCAGCCGGTCTATTGTACGAGACAAAATTAATTCAATGACATTTTAATGTTTGCCCTTCACATAATATCTTCTTCATCACAATATCCCATCTGATGTTATTAAAACTCACTAAACATCCCTGCGTTCTGTGTGTCTGTAGTTCACAACACAAATATAACAGTGGACTGATTTTATTGAAAGGAATTTTTAAATGTGCTGTTTGAAAGGTGTTCAGAATCGCTAAGACTCAAGCCAACACATGCAGCAGTTTCTGTGATCAGTAAGGAGGCGGAGCTATTGCAGGCTCGTGTCCAATAGATTTTAGAACTCTGATGTCATAAGCAATCCATCATTCTGGTGATGACACCTGAGAGAAGATTGTGCCTGTTTCCCCCAATTTCGTTCGGCCCTTATTTTTCCTGCAGCGCCCTTGAAAGATAACAGTGTGAATGTTACGTAACCGCAGAAGAAACAGCTTTCATCTTTTTCGCCTAGTTAGTTTACTAGCGCAGTCTCAGCACAGTGGAGTAATCCAGACAGCACACCTTACGATACACACACACACACCTGATCTGCTTAAAGCATGCAGGCCTAAACCGTGACACCTATCAGCTGCCATGAGATTTCCCTGATACAGTTACAGTACATTGAGTCACATGGGCTGAGTCACGCCATGACTTGGTTAAGTGAAGCTAATCTGTCTAGAATAAATTGAATAGCGTGTATTTACACACTCTTAAACACACACACACACACACACCTGTAGTGGACAGTGATGTGTTTTGTAGTTTACAAGGGCCTTGTGTAGGGAAGTTAAGGATATTTTAGGTCCAGCAGAACCGCTGTTTAATAAACGTAAATTAAGACAGAATTTAAAGGCAGGCTGGGTGATATTTTCCAGAAATGTTTTTGTTATGCTGGCTGAAAGTCTCTTCACATCTTGATAGCACTCAATAAGTTAATCTGTATAAATGTATTTATATATGAATGTGTCTTCTGTGGAAGTTGCAGGACCATAAAATGTTTCAGTCTGAATGCAATGACAGGATGTCCTACTCGCCTGTCAGTATATATGTCTCCATACCTCCATGCACTTTTTGGAGGCGTGGCTTTGAAGACGCTCTGACGTGGGGGCTTTTAAAGCTTGCTATTGCTAGTTTCTCTAAAATTGTCTACCCCGCTTTAAATTGAAAGGTAGTCCCACTGCTAATAAAGATGAATCTTTATAGCTGAAATAGCACATTTTTGAATGAAAAAATGTAAGTGCTTTCTAAGCAAAATCTGAGCTTTTCAGACCTAGAATGTCTTGAATAATAGATTTCTATTGTGCTTAGTTGTTCGTGTTTTTTTTTAACTGAGGGATGAGTTTATTTTTGTGATAATCAATAGCATGCTATAGATGCTGTCAGTAGAGCTTAACTTGTATTAAACCCAGAACATTCCTCTGAAACGTGTAAACCTAGCAGAGATTTGTTTGTTAGTGGACAAATCAATGACTGAGGCATTCCGGTGATCTAGACCAGAAAGTCGAATCCAGAATGTAAAAATTCCACATGCCCTTCAGTCAGTCTCCTCCATTTGCTTTCCTGGTTATTTTTGCCCCTTTTCATTTCCTTTTATCTTCAAACTTCCTCCTTAAACGTCTCCCCTCCCCCTATTTTCGTAGCTTTCCTCTGGCTGTTTCTGTTTTCTGCAGGGTTGGTTTAATCTTTGTCCTGATTATCAGCTAAGAGAATAAAGAGTCTTCGCTCTTAATCTAGTGTGTGAGAGTGTGGGAATACTGTACCACAGACTTACCAGAGAGACAGTCTGTGTTTCCCCCAACAGAACAACTTTAGGTTCTAAGAACATTTCCCTTACATTTCCATTAGCTAACAAAAATGTTACAAAAAGTATTTTAAATGTTCTCGGAACGTTCTAGCTTACAGTTTTTTAGATACTGTATTAAGGATAATGCTTGGTTATTCAAGAATGTTATCCAAACACTTTTTAAATTCTGTAATGCTTTTAGAGAATGTTAGCCAATGTTCTGAGAACGTTCCCTGTTATCTGTGAAGGCACACACAGGCAGGGAGAGGAGCAAACTCATCTCCGCCTCTTATAATGAGATTTCATCTCTTCGGTTTGTGCTGTAATAGCAGGTGTCTCTGATGTCCCTGCTTAGCCCCATGTGCGGCAGGCACAGAGGATTCTGGGATAGATGACTTCTGGGAGCCCCGGCTAAGAAGATCAATGTATTTGTTTCAGCTATTTTAGCTTTTCTTTTTTTGTTCTTGTTTGTTCTTTTTGTTCTCATGGCTGAGTACAGCAAACACACTCTCATTGTCATCCTTAAGAACAAGAACAAGCTCCTCTTTTTACTGCCGGACAAACAATCTCCAGTACACAGAGATCCTTTTTCTTCTTTGTTTTCTGCTCTTCCCCTTGATCTCTCCGTCTCTCTCTACAGACACTTTGCTGGTTTAAAGCTTTTCATTCTGCAAGACACACACCAGCATCTCTGTGGCCTGCTGGGATTTTTGCACTGTCAGAGTTGTTTGGTCTGCTGTAATTTCAGCGAGAGATAACAAATACACACACACACACACACACACACACACACACACACAGTGTGTCTCTGTTCTTGTAGAACTGCAAAGTGTATGAAACAGGTTTTTCTTCCTGTCTGTTTACTGACAGAGCGGATGGGAGAGAGTAAGTGAGTGAGCAAGTGAGACAGAGAGGGAGAGAGAGGGAGGGAGAGAGAGAGAGGGAGAGAGAGAGAGGGAGAGAGAGAGAGGGAGAGAGAGGGAGTGCGTCAGTGCGTGTGGCACAGGAAAGCTCAGCAGGAACTCGCTCACACACTCGAGTTACAGACTGCAGACACACTCCTGCTCGTGCAGTTTTCCCTCCGTCGTCACTGAATGGAGATGTGAGTGTAGCCCGCTGCTGCAGGTCTGACTGAGGGGGGGAGACTGCAGCCGGCAGCATGCATCTGCTGGTGGACCCCTGTCAGGACGTGCTGAAGATGCTGCCGTACTTTGTGGAGAACGCGTTCGTCACGCAGAGACAGATCTACCACATGTGAGTGAATCAGTTCAAAACACTGATTCAGCTGTGTCATGAGTTATAACTGTAACCCAGGGAACGTTCCCAGAACGCTGGCTAACATTCTGTAAAAGTTCTCCTGCTGTAATGTTTCTTTAACATTTTTTGTATTTATACTTTTGTGGTTTTCAGATGATTATTGTTATATAGTGGGGTCCAAAAGTCAGAGATAATATTTAAAATCTGACATTTAATTAATTTAATTTAAACCTGGAAATGTGAATGTAAGATTTTTGAAGTTCTACAGTGTTTAAATAATCAATCAAATAAGCAAATAGCAACATGAACTCTCTTGTTTAAAGGTCAGAATCTCTTGCTTTAAGAAACACAAGTTAATATGCATTATCAGAGTTAGCACACATTTGCAAATGTATGTGCTTTTTTACGTTTAACATTTTTAACATAAAACTGTTACGCTGATACAAATTGATTGTATGCAGTTGGAAGATCTATGCAAAACAATAGCTATATTCTTTTTCTTAATGCTACTATATACAGTATGTAGGTCTGCTTGCTTTATATAGTGCTAACAATCTATAGATTTGCTTTGACCAATGAAATCTCTGGAGCACATCGGACAACTTTATTTTGCTCTTATGTAATATTGCCAGTGTTACCTGAGAGGTTGTGGTGACGTTTGCATATCTGAAAGACGTGGTCCCTGATTCTGTGATTTGTATGTGCTGTGGGTTCTGATGGAGGCACAGACTGTGTGTGTTATATAAGAGTAAACAGACCATTTCATTCCAAAGCGACAGATGAACGTTTCCCAAATATTCCCAAATGAAGCGTGATGAATTTACTGACAGTCATACAGAGCCATGTGTTAAACCTAAAAGTCCGTGATATTGTGCTTTCCTGTAATGTCATGTATTTTTGTCTTATGTATTTGTGGAGGGAGTTTTGAGATGTGTTTGTGTGTTTGGTAGAAACTGAGTGAAATAGAGTTCGGCAACTACTTTAACCCAGCTAACAATTTTAGGTTGTGAGAACGTGTCCCTGGTGTTTCCATTAAATATTAAAAATGTAAAAATGTTTATGAACATTCTCAGAAAGTTCAAAACACATTTTTTTAGATGTTGTATTATAAGAACGTTTTTCAAACACTTTAAAAATTCTGTAACATTTCTTAAACGTTTCACTAGCAACTTCAGAATAATGTTTTTGAACATTATCTGTTAGCTGGGGTGACACGTTCACTCGGAGTCAAATCTAAAACACGAGTGAAACGTGGATGAAGACGTTTTATAGCAGTTTCTCCTCAGACGTCTTACTCATCTCTAGAGGTTGTAATTATGAAGTGAGCTTGTTCCTCTCAGGCTTGAGCATTGTCATTTCCAGCTGTCTTTTTGTGACTCAGTCCATCAAGCCAGCGGTGCTGAGCTGCTTCCAGCCGCCACATAAAACTCTCAGAGGGGCGGAGAAAGAGAAAACAGCAGGGAGAGGAGAAACAAAAGACTGATCCGCTGACACCCTCGAGGTCTTTGGAGGGAGGGTGAGAAAGTGGAAAAGGGGAACAGTGAGGTGAGGGGAGAGAGAGAAAGAGAGAGAGATGGAGGGGTGGGAGCCAGAGATACAAAGCAGGTTTTGTTGCTGGTTGCTCAGAATGTGATGTTGGAGGGTCGTGTCGCCCGTCCGAACGCTGAGACACTGGAAGTCCAGTCAGGACAAGGAGAGGGATGAGTCAGCACAGGGTCACAGCCACAGCGGGGCAAGAAGAAGTACAACCCTGACATATTTCGCTTGCCTAACCCCTGATAGTCTTCAAGTAGATGTTACTAAATATACTGTACAATGCTTTTTGAAAGAGCTTCTCAGTTTTAAAAGCATGTTCATCCATGAATGGAAATTCTTCCATCGTTGACTTATGCTCGTCATTCCAGACCTGTATGATGGAAGAGTTTAAATTTTGGGGTGAACTAAGATTTCTAATGGTTGCTTTCCAGTGTTCTCGGTCATGTGGTAGATGTAGACCATAATGTTTTCATGCATATAGATTTTTGCACCGAAATAACTCAGTTTATCAAAAGTCTCTTACACTTCATCCAGCGACCTGTTCGTTTGAGCAGCTCTTGTGTCTTCTGGAACTTGATTCCGTGACCTTGGCATTGCTGCTCATGTTATTGCTCATTTTTCTGTGATTTATCACTGTTTTTGTATGTATATAACATCCACAAATCCAAGGGCAGGCGGAGGCTGTGTATGCATGTACACATACACCCACGATTCATTCAGCTGTCAGCCTCCAACAAAATCACTGTCACCAGTCGAGTGTTTTCATGACAGCTCTGTGGGCGGAGCTCAATAACTGCTGTACTGTACGTGATTTCTTTCCAAGCTGTAACCTAGCAAGTTTTTTAAGACTAGCATGTCTTAAAAAACTAGCAATGTTTTCCTAACGTTTTCATCAGACAACAAAAACATTAAAAATGTTATTTTAAAAGTTTTAGGAACATACAAAACGTCCAGTTTTTTTAGACACTGCATTAACATTATTGCTTGGTTATAAGATTTTTATAATGGTTTAGGTTTTTGTAATCTGTAACGTTCTTAAAATTGTTTCACTAACAAAAAATAATGTTTTTGATATGATTTATAATGTTGAAAAAAGTTCCAGTAACATTAATGCAAAAACATTTCTTGATAATTTTAAGGGAACCTTAGCTAATATTCTGAGAACGTTTGTTGTTAGCTGGGGGGTTTCATTTACTTACTGGTGTGCATTAGAATAATAGTGAGTCTGAGGCAGTTCCCGGTTTAATATCAGGTCAAACTCACACACCTGAAGCTCCTGTCATGAGCATTTGGGTCAATGTTGGTTAGATGGGTTGTACAACATGCAAATTACAAGCCCGCAGGATTAAAGGTGTGTGCAGCCATAACCAATCAGACGCAGAGGGGCGGAGCTCAG
>JAZGTK010012936.1:0-14616 GCA_036877625.1 Ambastaia sidthimunki | reverse complement strand
TCTCACCAGGTGGCTGTTTCTGGATATTTCATGGTTATTCACTGAGTCAGTCCACACATGTTATTTTTATCAGGTCTCTCCTGGGATTGTGTAGCGGATACAGATGGCTGTGGTACAATCTGCTGCAAAACAGGCTACAGGGAAATCCTAGTTTCAGCTGGAAACAGATAAAAGGTGGATGATTTTAGACTAACATCTATGGTAGCATGTCTGAGTATGCAATGCTGGGGGTGGGAGCCATGTAATGCAATCCAGATGCAAAGCCCTGGTAAAGTGATGCGACCTTAGATCTGAACTTCACTGGAGAAACTGAAAAGCGGGGACGTGTGTGTGTGTTGGCTGCAGTTAAAACGTGAGGCAACCTGCTGTAGGAATATTTTAGAGGACAAAAAACATGCCGGATTAAAGTCGAGCTCATTTCTGATGTTTTCCATCTTGTGACTGAAGCTTATGGCCCCGTCGTGGAGCTATGGGGGGTTGCTTTGGAATGAGAAACAATGAAAAAAATCACACATACTTGGCAGACACAGATGCAAAGACTGGGATGGAGGCAGAGATGATTTATTATATTTACAGTGTCAAGCTGAAACAGTGGGCGGATATCAGGTGGAGTTGGGCCAATCACATCGCTTCTATTTACATATCCATTTGGTGGTCGCTGACACACTTTTTGACTGTGCTACATGAGGTGTGTGTTTCACGTGACCAGGCCATAAAGTCCAAAAGGCAACTGATCGCCAAACGTTCACACAATCTGTTTAAAGAGGCAGGCTGGACTTAACTGTAAGCTGGCAATCCATCCTAATGTACAACTATCACAGAGCTGTATAAATGTAGCACCAGTTGTCAGCTGTTATTGTTACATATCCAGGCTTATCACTGGATTACCCTGCTGTAAACCCCTTATGATGATGTCTTATATTTTTAACAAGCAATGTTTCTAGCACAAAAACCAATCTGTGCATCTTTTTACCAGCTTGAACTGTATGTTTGCTAGAATTTAGTGTGGAATGATAGGTGCATATATTTGGTAATCAAAATTGAATACATTTGAATCGTGTGCAGTATTATTTCAATAAGATAGTCTAGCTTATAAATAAGTTAACAATATATAATACAACTTTATATTTTATTTTACGGGACTTAACATGATACAAAAATATTGATCACAGTGTTTTCTTCTTCGCAGAGATTCGAAATTGCTATGAACGAGGGAGTTTCAAAACATTTCATGGCAATAAATTATATAGTCATCGGACAAATAACGAATAGACAATTCATTTAAAACGATGAAAAAACGTGGCTCAAGCCTTTAGAAACCTCTCTTGGTCCTGGATAGCTCACTCCATGCTTGATATGTGGGGTTGAAGGTGGACATTTTATCTCCCACTAAAAAATCGTCACTCCTAGCTAGTCGCCGTGACTAGCGCATGTGAGTCAGTTAAGCAGCAGCTGAACATTAGCACTGCTCCAAATGCCAGTGTCACTGTTAGCATTCAGCGCGTTTTTACTCCAGTCTCCCCCAGTATGTGGGTATACAGTGACATAGTTCCTCGCTGAAATACTCGTTCTCTTTACATCTCCTTTTCCTGGGCTCCACGTGACATGGAGGTCTGAAACAACTAAAAAACAAAAAAACACTGTGTCATTTGTTTTATCTTTATGACATAATAGTCTAAACACAAACAGCACAACATTTAAACTGGGTATGGATAAATCTTTTCTTTGAAATATCTTGGGGTATCGTGTAAATACTATAGTATATAAAAATGGTTCTCATACAGTACCATTCACTGTATGATGGTACCACAGCAAGACTTTGTTATTAAATAAAATAAGAGCAATACCTAAAATAATATTACTTAAACGTCATCAACGTATTTGCAAAAATACTGTGCAATTTTTGTAACTGAATGTAATTTACTAAACATTTAATACTTAACAGCAATGAATATCAATAAATAATAATAATAAAACAAACAAAACAACTGCAGCTATATCCAACCTTTGATTTGATGTCACATATAAATCATAAATAAGTAGCTCTGACCCTCAGAGCTGAGAAACTAGAAACTAACGCAAATGTTGAATACATTTTATCAGAGAGTCAGAGAGTGAAAAAAGCTTAAAAAATTCTGTTTTACTGAAGTTTTAAATGTATCAAACATTCATTACTTTTCCCTGATCTTGTCAAATGATAATGTGTAATTAATATGATTAAATTAATTATCAAAGGGATATAAAATGGTCCTGTCACTATATTCTATATACCGTAGCAGAATTTGACAGTTTCATGCAGGGCCGACTATTGTATTGAAAGAACAAGCCCTTAATTACCCCTAATTCTGCTAATGACTTAAATTAAATCCATAAGTGTGACCCATATGCCTCATTTGCTGGTTAACAGTGTGTAGCATAGCAGACAGTGTGTAGAACTTGACACTTTAGCTTGAAGCTATCACATAAAGTTATTCATCTCTGTACATGGTTAACATAAGTAATTAAACTGCAGTTAATCGTTAGGATGTCACATTGGGTTTGAGGTGCTTTTGGATGCATTTCTGGTGGAACTCCAGATGTGTGTCAAACACAAACACTGTCCTAATAGACTGTAGCTGGAGGAGACAGACACCAGCTGTTCAGAGTACTGAGCTGTAAAACTGTGTAGTTATGCTGTATGAGGTACAGGTTAAGGTATATTATCAGCAGCAGTTATGATGCAGTTATATATTTTACAGGCTTAAGTATTCAAGTTTATTAGACAAAGAACTGTTGTTTGTTGTATGTAGAGCCACCACATGAATTTATGGGGCCCGATACAAAACTGTTAAAGATGGGCCCCCACCCATAAACAGTGTGGTTGTAAGTATTATTACTGTAAGATATTTCAAAACAAAGTCCATGATTTCTTTTTGTGGTTCAGCAATACTATTAAACAGTAATACTTCCCCCTTACATTTACATTACATTTTTGCGTTTGACAGACGTTGCATTTTATCCAAAGCAACTTACAGTATTTTCAAGATATATATTATGTCAGTATGTGTGCTCCCTGGGTATCGAACAATGAACTACCAACTGAGCTACGGGAACTATGGCTACCTATAGCTATATGTTCAAACAAACACTTTTCTTTCTCTGGAGGCTAAACTGCACCTCAAACCCTGTCTAAGCATTGAGGACGCTATCTGAAAAGGCGATTATACTGCATTAAAATGCCAAGCAAATTAATTTCTCACCTGCATGTGTTTGGGTGGAACCTCCTTCCTTTTAAGAAGCACTTGTTATGGGACTCTGTGCATTCGCACACGCATTTGGTGCGGTTGAGAGGTTGGCTCTTAGGACACACCTTGGCGCAGGTGCACTGGCAGGTGTCCTTGTTGAAGCTCTGCTGGGGCCCACAGGAAGAGGGCTGAGCTTTACAAACGCACTGACAGGTGTTCTTGTCCAGGTACTGGTGTGGCCCGCAGCCTGCTGTTCTCAGCTGCTTTCGACAGACACACTGACAGGTCTCCTCATCCAGCTCCTTGTCAGGTCCGCAGAAGTCCTGTTCGAAAGAATCTGTATATGGAAAGAGGAAGAAAGAAAGTTGTCATTATTTTAATGATAACATTTTTACATTTGAGGAATACTTTGGTCAATGCTATGGAATGCTTGGCCGATTCCCAGAGAGTTACGCAAGCAATAAATGATGTCCAACATGCACAAATGTAAGATGATAAACTGTTTAGCAATACAACATTTTTACCCAGCATTCCTTACATTACACTACCGCCCCAAAGGCCTAAACAGATGTTTTTATTTACAACTGGCTAAAAACATTTAACTCTGTGGCTAGTTCAACTTTTATATTCTCTGCTTCTTGAAGTGTATAAAATGACCTAAAACCTTGGCTGACAAGAGGAATTAAATTCCTGTCACAACTGTTTGTGTTTTCAAATGATTGAACTCATATTATTGTGGCCACATTATAGAGAGTAGAACTGTATTCTTTTCCATGTGGAAAGACTTTGTAAATGCTACATAAACATTTTGTTAGCATGTTCTCACTCTACAAATGTGACAAGAACTTTGCAAAATGCATTCAAACCAGCCCGATTTGCAACCAAGTTGCTGTAACAATCATGTATTTTTGTAGTGTGGTTTAAAATTGCCATTTCTAAATATTTCTCCTGGGAAACTGCTCAGTTACAGTAAATAAAACAATATATTGGGTTTTCACTGGAAAGGTACCATTCTGGTCTGGTTTTGTTGGTGTGACCGCATGTAAAAAAAGTTATTTCACAGCAGAAAGGGATTATAATTATTATTTTTTTATTTTTAAATCTAATTATCACTGTGAATTCAACACACATGATTTCTCCGAATGCATTGTAAAACAGGGGTTTTCCTTATTCTTTATCCACACAGTTTCAGACTTCACATTGGATAAGATAATATGAAGAATGGATTCTGGCAGTTATCCTGGTACACTTCTAGGTATTACAGGATGAATGCGAGCTTGCCTGTGAAATCCAGGCTAAAGTCTCAATCTAATTATGAGATTTAGAGCATCAAAGTTTGATTTCAGTCATTAATTTCACTATGATTTCAATCTCTGACATGTACTCAGTCAGTATTACAGATATCAAGATTATATTTTCATAGAATGTTCTTGACCTTATGTAGGATGATTTTATGTAGAAAACAGCACATCACAAAAAGAAAATGACTTTAGCTGGGTTTTCACAGACAGGTTCACAAATGATACATCATTTAGTTTATTAGACCTGAGCAACCCGAGAATCTTCGGGCATCAAACTGCTTCAACACACAATATCTGAACAATTAACCTATTTAAATCACACAATAAACAAACATCCCACTTTGACAAGTAGGATAAACAGAAGCATAAGAAAATATGCTTACGCATTTATTTGGGTGGAGTCATGTCAAGTAATTTTAATTTGTATAGCGCCTTTCAAGATCCACATTGTGTTTTTAAAGCAGCTTTAAAGAAAATTGTGTCTTAATGTCTTAAAAGCCAGAAACCTAAAAACACTGTGACTCCCAATGTTCAAATTCACTGAAGAATGACTTCTGGAGACACTAGAGATTTATTATCACTGCTGCATTAATTTCTCTCATTTAATTTCCACTGCAGCAGACAAAGATCCTTTTCCTCGATACAATTGAAATAATCATTCATATGTTGGAGAGGAAGCACGTGCAATTCTACTGGAGATAAATCTCCAGTGCTCAGCTGTAAATAATCAAGGTAAGCTGACAATCAAGACAATGCAGTGTTTAACATAAAGCTTTGCTGTTAAAGGACTGAGGCATAGTTAAAAATGAAGCACGCAACAGAATAACAATTGCTATACGTTCCCCCGAGTGTGTCTGCTTTAGCAAAAAATAATTACACCTGCAATTCAGAAAAGCTGAGTGAAAATCTTTAATTTCACTTTGGTACGAATGTCTAAAAAATGACCCCTGTCCAACCGTCCACTCACAATCAACCTGTCTCTTTAAATCTATCACAGTGGCCTGGTATGCATAAAACTATCTGTATACCATGGATATCACATACACAATATATCTTTCTGTCTATTACGAGATCAGCTATCTGCTTCTCTTAAGTCCCGAGTTTAACGTTACACATTAGCCTGATGGTTCTCTTACTGCACAGTCTCTCAGCTCTGTTCCTAAATGCACAAAACTCAGGCAATCATATGTACATCAGGTCTGACCCGTCACGTCCACTCAGGGCGATAAAGACAAGTGCGTCACTCCTGCGGACCTGCATTACATCATTCTCCACAAGAGCTGCAACTCGGCTGGGAAGGTGAAAATGAGATATTACTTGATCTTAAACGAGCGCACTTTGCTGCTGATGTTTTTGTTTAGTTTGAAGGATTCTTGACCGATTGCCATAAAAGTGGAGCAACTATTATGGCAGCTTTTCCCTTCTGCAGAAACTCTGTTGTGGGTTTAAAGTTGGACTGAATGCTTGTTTTTAAGGCCTTGGTTTAGTTAGCACATAGACAGGGTTTTCCTTTCGTGGCAACGATTCAGAGGCAATCTGCTCTCTGCGTTTATAACAAAGAATTTCCTTTATTCTACAGTGGCACAGACATCACGGTTGTGCTGCCGCCACCCATACTGACTACAGAATTAAGCAATAAGCCACGAGACGCTGTGTTTTACAGTGATTTTACCACAGGCTATCCTGTAGCTTAACTGAAAGAAAGTGATGCCAGCGACGTCAAGGTCATGGGTTCGATTCCCAGGGAACGTGCATACTGATGAAATATAAATGCACTTTAAGTTGCAATGGAAGTTGTTAAAGTGTCTATTTATTTAAAGTGTTAACAGTCTTAACTGATTTGGAAAGAAACTGTGTAAAATGTGTGTTATATAACTGTATCTCAAATATATATTTATTTATACGCTTTAAACAATATAAAAGCCTACTGAACTGTCATAAGTGGTCTAATAAAGAAACTAAGTGTTCTGCATTAGATTTTTTAACGTAACTTTTTTGTGGTGAAATTGCACAGTGAACATTTCTTGTCTAACACTTAAGAGCATTTCATACTGGCACACCCAGACACACACTCAAAACACACTATTGTAGGCTATTAACATTTCAATTAGAACTCACCAGAATGTGTTTTTGACAGAAGGGTGTCGGGCAGCGCCACACATCTGCATAAGCGATTACTCCAGCTGTGAGTCTTTGGGCATGTTTTATTTGCCACATGACATCTGCGGAGGAAATAAACGATTAGCAACGAGACAGACGGTAGCATGAGATTAAGAGAAAACAATTCACAATAAAAGCCAAAATAACAGTTTTCCATTAATCCATTTAAAACAAGCAATTGATTTATCTCAAAGCTAAATATTTCGGATGACTTTCCTGTTATAATTCATTAACAGATACATAATTCATAAACACATTTCTTGTGATCACAGGCTGTGTGTTTAACCTCACTGGAAATTAGTCTGTTTGATTTTCACGGTTTAGCAATACACCAGGAAAGACAAGAACTATTTTTAAGGAGGATTTAAAGATGGACCGCACTGGCTACAAATGTGTTTAATTCAGATCCTACACTTCATCTCTTAACTAAACACAACTCAAAGAAATTAGTTTTATGCTGTATGGTTTGACACTGCAGTGTCTGTCAACAGGTGTGATGGTATCAGATTAATTTGCTTTCCTGCTAACCTGTAGCACATGGATGAGCTGACATGCAGGTGACATTGTAAGAGGCAAAAGGCAGCAGGAAACTATTGGGCTTTAAATCATAAACAATACAGATCATATTTTTTAAAGTATCTCTTAACTGTAAATTGTTTAAGAACATTATCCAACAAAAAGGTTTATTATGAGATTCTCTTTAAATTTTACACTCTCAGTTATTTTTGTATATAGTAAAACCTTTGCCCCCCCATATCATATCAAAAATGTGTCACACTTCTATGTAGGTTTGGGATTTGCCAGAAACCCCATGGTTCAATTCTTCCACATTATTTGGGGAATTCTTTTACTGCTGTGCAATACACCAAGTATTGCGCCTGACTTCTGCAGTTACATTGTGATTTATTATATTTTCAAATGCAAAACTATGGAATATATATCTTTTATTTGACATTGCTTACAAAATTGCTTAAATGTTGTACACAAAGTTTGAGCTTCTCAGTGTAAAACTGTACATGAACCCAGACATTTTTGGAATGCAAACAAAGCATCAGGCTTCTGCATCAGTACAGTCTTTCACAATTCCATTATTTATACACTCGCTCTCAAATAAACAATGAAAGTGCTTTTTCTAACAAAACCTTAAAGGTAATACATTAATTAATGCAGTAAAACAAAAGCAAAAATGTTAAAAAAACAAATATTAATATATTAATATTTTTATTAGTTAACACCTATTGCTCCCCATCACCCTGAACATCCATTACTGACTTTGAGGAGGACTGAGACTGATTTGGCTCAAGCCCATCTCAGTGTCTGCCCCAGTATCCATCTATCTTCTCATGGCCTCAGACTTTAAGTCCAGGATGTAGCTACTGGGCAGTGAAATCACAGGCTTCCACCAAGATAAACTTTACTCTGGCTTCTATTTTTTGAAGCGAAATAAATCTCCAAAATTGGATGGAAAGTAAGTGCTGTGATCAGACTGGACTGACACTGGTGTGAAGCCTTGTTTTGCTTTTCTGATAAGTGTGGACTGCAAACCGTCTGGGATTTAATATTGCCCGCAGGAAAGAAAAATCATACAAAGTACCTCATCGAGAAGAGCCTCGTTCTATAAACTGTCTGAGAAGGGAATTTCTGAAGCTTCTATGAATTATAAAGCTACTTTTTTCTTTTTTGCATTGAGTGTAATCACTGTATATGCATGTGGTTCTAAACATCTGCTACGCATTTACATACATCCACAGCTGCAGGGCATCTACAAACTTCAAAAATTTGGGGCCTACCGAGATTTATTTTTAATAACGACTGTTGGGAGTCAAGTCTTACACAAACCACAATCTACCACCCAATAGACTCTCCAAAAGGCAATAATTGTAGGCTGGGATACAGTATAATTTTAGTGTGCAAAGTGGGCATTTCATATCGGAAAAATGTGAGTAATGAAACAAATGGGCTGTAGGTTAATATTAAAGTAATATCACACAAGCAAGAGTTAGTGCTTATATATCATGGGTATGATTCAGGCTGCTACAGTCAATGTTACGAAATGATTAAAACAGTAAAGCATCCCTGTGCTGGTCCAACTGGTCCAGTATCAGTATTCCTACATCAACTACTTTCAACTATCGGATTTGATGACCAAAACTCCATTATGCCTAATATCCAATAATGCACGCCATAAGGTATCAACAAAGAAAAAGTCATTTTGTTTCTTTAAAAATTACAAAGACTATTTGCTTTTATATTGCATAACATGCGTGCACCGGTAAATCGTTCACAATAAGACCAGGTTTATGTACTAAGATAGTCACTTTTGTTTCATATTGATCTTAACATTTGACCAGCTCCCAGCAACAATGCGGAAAAAAGCCTTGATCTGCAGTCTGCAGTAAAACTGCCACACGCCATACAGTCCAATAAAACTGAAAAGCCAAAAGCAATGCTTCTCTTGACCCCTAACAAGATTCCATCCACTAAAAATGCCATTTTGTGGATCTTTTTGGAAAGAACCTGGTCGGAATTCTGGGAAAACTACAGAAAAAGAACAATAAGTTTAAAATTGCTTACCGGCACAAAGCATTAAAAAATATACTCTTTACGCAGTGCACATTTTTAATATGGAACAGCTAGATTTTGACAAATTCCAAAATGTTTAAAATACAACCAAAAAAAGTGAATTAACAAGACTATGGTAACCAATCTGCTTGTGACAAGTATTTAGTATAATTTATGCTGTATATACATGCATATGTTGCATGTATACTTTATAGCATTCTGTGTCAAAAATAGTATGCCAGTTATTAAATGCACATTGCTATACTAGGAGGTACTGTATGTTATTTCTATATGGAGTAGCCTATTTCAAACACAGCTATTGTCTAAAGTCTGGAAATAGTAACAGTCAGAATATATCTGTAGGATTAAACACCACTATTAAAAATACTGATTGCTTTGTGACACACAAGGAAAATCCATATCCACAAATTATTTTAGTTTTGGTTTAACTTAGAACTTCAGAATTTTAGACAAAGAGACCCCATAGAGCAAACCTCCTCAAAGAGCAAACTTTTCCAAGAAAAAACAAGGCCACTAAGCCCCTGATGTGATTATGAGCAGTGATAGTTGCATTTGTTTATCTATAGCAATCCACATACAAGCCACAAGACAGCAGCAAATATAACATAGACGTTTTATTGCAGCAGAATTTCTGGGAAATAACGCTCAACTGACTGAAATCATGTGAAGATAGACACCATTCTGTTCTAAATTTACAATCTCACTCTATTAATTGCTTTGTCACCTACCCACTCCCTTCACCCCCCCTGTTCTCCCTCTATTTCTCTTATTTGTGAGTTTAAATGGCTTGGAAATAGTGTCAGGTCCCCAGGCAGAGTTATGGAGATTTGTGGATCTACCCTCTAGATCAGAGGAACACAACCTCAACCTTTAGGTTGGGAGAGACATTAAGTTCCATGCAAGTGTGTGTATGTGGGTTTGTATGTTCTGCCTATACGTTCCGCTGAGAACCAACATCGGATGTAACAGCTCAAGTTACAGGTCCGCTGTCATTAACCCCCACTGGCTAAACAGTGAAAGGTCAGGGCCAGTTAGCATGACCCTGGGCTGGATCAGTGGAGGACCAACCTCATACATAGATCAAACTTTCTGCCCCCTGTCTGGCTGTCCATGAAATCACCACCCTTCCATCTAGGCAGCGTAGGTGATATATTACCCATGTAGAACTGTTTGTCATTATGGGTACATTTGATGTAACCCGAGCAAACTTGAATACGTTTGCGACCGATGCCTGTTATCGGTTTACGGGAACAAAAACAACAGTGGGTGTGACTGACGTACATGTCGCTATTGCATCCTCTTCTACGGTTATTGTTAAAAAGTTTTGCAGAAATTTACAAAGTGCATCACAAACATCACTTAATGTCAGTCCGTGTATTCTACACTTCAAACACACCATGCAAGCTATTTAAACAGAGGTCGACATAATTAGTCCTGCGGGTTGTTTACCTAGTAAAACCAAAGCAGGTTGTTGAATATCACTACCGTGAAATGAAGCAAATTGCCAACGTCGCCCCGAAATGGTTCAGCGATAAGCTACACGTACAAGATCCTCAATGTGTTTTTGATTACCATATGCTAAGCGACATTCAAACAACACATTCTTGAAAACATGGAGAGGAGGGGGCTAAAATGACTTTTAAAAAAGGTTGATGCGGGACGGAAGACCTATCGCATGACTAACATGTGCACTTGCACCTAGTGTAATACAAAACAGATGAGTTGTTTTAGTCAAACAAGGTGTCTGAAAGATAACATATAAGCTATGATAACTTAAAGAGCATGTTTCTAATACAACAATACCGCCATACACATCCATAGGCTGAGACAAATCTGTGTTCCCACCTCTACAGTAATTCACCTGCATGGTCAATGTAGCCCATATGTTGTTTATCATGGAGAGCTGTTTCGTTTTCTGCTGGGGTCTGTTTGAAGGACTGCAGCTCAACGATTTACATTTAAAAGTCTTTAAGGGGCCTAGCAGGGATGACCAGCCTGCACTACGAATCACCTTTCAAAGGTCAAATTAAATTACACATAAAATAAAAAGTTATATATAATGTCATATGATGTGTGATTTTTGCAGCTGTTAACAAAATCCATGATGTCTTAATAAAGTGTAAAACGTATGCGATTTTGTTGATTTTGAACAATAAACATGAAACTGTAGACATTTTTTGACTTTTTCATGACATAAACAGCACATTAACACAACCGAATAAATAAGACTACAAAATTTCTTCTGATCTAATTAAAATTCTTTAGATTGTGTGTAATAATAATAAAATACAAAATTACTGGCATTATTCCATTCTGTGTCTTAACTTATTACTGCAGGCATGGTTATATAAGAACTCGGAAAATGTGGAAAAACAAGTAGTAGAATTCCAAAGAACTGGTGAATGTTGCCGCTCACGCCCACCGGCATATGTAAAATAGACAGATCCAATGTCATTAGTTAACAGTCTGTGTGGTTTTTCATAGCCTCACTAATGTCTGAATGTTTATCCTCCTGGCGAGTCTCTACTTTCCTACATAGTGAGTCATCACCTCCCAAACAATACAGAGTGAGAAAAGCAAGAACACAACTAAACTCTAGCCAACTGCTGATAATCACTACCAGGCCATTGCCATTGCATTGCACAAGCTCTGATAACACCAATAGCTTTTATATGCTACGTTACTCTCTCTAGACCGAACATGTACACGCCCCTTTTCTTCACGCCAAACAGTGTGACTTGCGTCACTGCGTTAGCACCTAGAGGTCCAAATCTGAATGCCTGAAGCGGACCACCCTGTGTCAAAGCCCCCGGCAGCCACTGCCTTTATCAGATGACACAGGTTATGGCAGGATTTTTCCAAATATAAGATTAGAATCAAGCTGAAAGCATTCAAAGTCGACCTGGAGCGATCTTGAATTAATCTGGTCTTGGATTCAGATTAAATGAAAAACTTCAACTGATGTTGAAGAAGGAATCCAGAGAGCACACTATGAAACATGGACCGAACCGCACGGCTGTTGACCTTTACGGCTGTAAAGACAGCTTTACAGACAGCTGTAAATAATTACAACAGCGTGCAACACTGTAAAACACGTCAGCTGCAGGTAACCATCTTGGAAGCTGTGTCACCGCATGTCTGCGTCAAACTCTCTGTCTACAAAAGGCGGCATCTCACGTACACAGACGTTACGCTTTTCCCGCTTGCGTGAAAGCACGAGAGGAATGAGGAGATGAAGCCTCAGTGTCCAGGAAATCAAAACAACATATAACACACTTCCTCCGTGCAGATCTCCCTAGGAACACATCTGCTTTTTCTTAAGCAAGGCCTGGCTGTGCGGGACCTTGTGGGGGATAAAGCCTCTTTCCTTTTTACTGCAAATCACTTTGACAGGGGATGGTTTAAGAAAACACAACAACAAACAGTTATTTTCGGTATTTCTCTCTGATGGACTCACGGTTGGGGTAACGACGTTTTAACAAGTGAGACAAATAATTAACAACTTGATTTATGGAAGCCATCCGATGTTAGAAGAAAAAGCTTGGCGGTTTGTAAACACAGTTAATAAATGTGTTTGTGATGAACAGGCATCAAAATACAAGATGCTGTTTACATATTTTGTCGCTGACGCAATATCTCTCGCATTCCATCTGACGGAGCTCTGAGTAACTCATCTCTAAACAAAGGCCTCAGATGTTCCATTGCGATGGCAGGCGCAACAGCAGCTCTGTACTGTACGAGTGAAGGCCAATTTCCGAAGCGTGTCGCTGATCGCCTCTTTGGCATGACTTAAGTTAGCATGGGCAATTTCTCAGTGTCATTTCCCTGTTTGCAAACAGATCTCTGAGCAATGCTGTAATACACTGGCTTCCACCGCCACACTTTTCCTAACAGATATCTTTCCACGAGGGAGAGAGCAGGCACTGTTTTCAAACATAAAGCGTGAAATTATTAACAAGTCTTTTTAACTTGTTTCTTCATTTTTCTGTGAAAATGAGTCATCGTTCGGCATGCTGACGACTGTCATGAAATGGCGAACGGGCTGATCCTTCATTCTCTGAGAGGATAAAAACGATAAACATTTACACAAAGTATGTGAGGGAACAACGTAGAGTTGAAAACTGGGGCTGTGCCTCATGTACAAAAAATATCTGATGATAGAAAACAGGCTGTTCTAAATCTGCTCAAAGCAACATTTTATACAAGTCCAGTTTTACTCAGTAACAGTGAACACGGTTTCCATATCTTGGTTTACCTTATGTTTTATCTAAAATCGCCAAGTTTAAAAAGAGTTTCTTTCAAACATCTGGTATGTTTCTACCTTACTGCTCCAATATCTCCTGTTCTCTCTCACTCTCTCTGCTAAAACCCAAGGCCATTAGTGTTGCTCTGTGTTTCAAATTAACTGTTTTGATACACAGAATGATACAAGATCCGCCGTGGGTTTGACTTTTGCAAGCAAGCAATAAACACTCTCTCAAAACAGCTGAACTACTGTAAGCTTATTAATGTACATCTGAATCAGAGAGATATTTGTAGGATGTTAACTGAAAAAAATGTAGGCAAACTTCCATGGATTTTTCTCATTGTTTGACAAAGGTTTTGGTCCAAAGCAGCTTACAATACATCAAAAGCAAGGAACAATAGACATAGGAACCTTCTATGTCACTGAAGAAGTTCACAGGTCATGAATACTTGGGTTTAAACACATACATTTTGTATTTCCAGTTGATCGGATACCAACCCACACTAGTTGATAAAAAAAATTAAGAAACAACAATAGATATGGATTTCTTAAGCAACAACTAACCAGCAAGTCAAAAAAAATACATATGCTTTGTACCATGTTATTGATGATAACTTAATCAAGCCAACACGTTGCATGGTAAGTTCATTAGTATTCCCTACTGGGAATTTCTTCCCTGATGAAATTCCTACAACAGAGCAACAGGAAGATCTCTGTGGGCTTTAACAATGGGCAGCCACTCTAGAGCACCAATATGAAAAGCAATCTGATGAGCAAACGTACGTCACTGGATGCAGCTACATCCAAAATACACACATTAGCATAGCCGAATATCCGCCGATGAGCTACACAGAGCCAAATCACATTTCAAATACAGGACAGTCAATATATGGAATGTTTTGCCATGATATTATAGCTAGTCCAAAAATGGGAAAATTCTGCCTCCCAGTCCAATGATCGCTTCACTTCCTGTCTCCTGAGATACTTTCATGTGATCAGTTTTCATCTGATCTGAACATTATAAACTTTGTTGCAATATTGAGCTCTGGTGAATCATTTTATGTAATTCACACAAAACAGCCCATTTGTTAAATCAAAAATA
>JAZGTK010012935.1:0-14617 GCA_036877625.1 Ambastaia sidthimunki | reverse complement strand
TGTGTGGTGTAACTTAAACATTATTCAGTGAGCTTAGACTAATTCTCCCCTTTTTCTTAAAGGTCTGGTTTCAGAACAGACGTGCTAAATGGAAGAAGCGCAAGAAGACCACCAACGTGTTCCGTGCTCCGGGCACTTTGCTGCCAACTCATCACGGCCTACCGCAGTTCCCCTCCGCCGCCGCGGCCGCAGCAGCAATGGGCGACAGTTTGTGCTCTTTTCACGCTAATGACACCCGCTGGGCGGCGGCTGGAATGCCAGGAGTCTCTCAACTGCAGTTACCGCCCGCCCTAGGCCGACAACAAGCCATGGCACAGTCTCTCTCCCAGTGCAGTCTGGGCGCCGGACCGCCACCCAACTCCATGAGCCTGTCCAACATGTCCTCCAATGGTTCTGGGCTTCAGTCCCACCTCTACCAACCCACTTTCCCCGGTATGGTGCCCGCCTCGCTGTCCGGCCCAACCAATGTGACCGGGTCGCCTCAGCTTTGTAGCTCCCCGGACACGGATGTCTGGAGAGGGACGAGCATCGCGTCCCTGCGCCGCAAAGCGCTTGAGCATACAGTATCCATGAGTTTTACCTAATATTTGATGTGCTGTTCTTCTCCTATTCCTCGTCCACTCATCATTTCTGACCCAATGACCCAGTGACGCACTAGGAAGTCTTAAGGATACGACCGTCCTCTAGTAAACATATGTATGATGGCGGAAATGACGGAAATAAAACCTGAAGAATTATAGGCTGAAAAAAAATCGCCATCTTGAATCTAGCAAACGTGAATGTATTTATTTATTTATATGTCCTATTTATTTGGTAATTTATTTTTTATTTATTCAGACGTTCTGTTTACAGTTTTAACCATGCGCAAATGTCAACATCCTGGACAGAAAATGAACTGAATATTTGCGACGTATTCGTTCATATCCGTGTCAAGACGTTAGAAACCAGAAAAGCGACGGTGCGCCGATGCCGGATTCTGGGAGTGTAGTTTTATCTTGTTATCTCTCTCTCTCTCATTATTATTATAATTATGATTATTATGGAAAAAACGTTCAAATCTTAAGACTTTTTATGAAAGAAGGCGGAAGAAAGGAAAATAACTCAAAAAGAATTAAGAAACGACTGCATGTTCAAAGGTAAACAACAACGGGGAAATATCATTTAAAATAAAAGTATGACTTTGTTATATGCTGTTACATAGGATGTTTTGTGTAGATAAAGCATTCTTAACTTGTTCTCATTCGGTCAGTTTGTGATATGTTCTGAGTTACTGTATGTGCTTATACCAATATAAATTTCTTAAATGTTTGATCTTCTTAACGGCTGTTTTGTTTGCTGAACATGTTTATAACGATTGAATGTAAATGAACGAATAAAATCATTTTCAATATGTCATTACTGACATCTCGTATCTTCTTTTGTGTGCGTTTGGGGGGCGTTTGTTTCTATTGTTTATTGTTTGTTAAACGTTACGACTGGGCAACACTTTACAACTTAAATAACACTAAAAAACATTACATTATATAACCCTATATAAAGCTTTAATTACTTAAAGCTTCAGTTAGTTAGAAATGTCTCGAAACCTTTATTTGTATATTTTCCTATATTAATATTTGAAAATACATAAACGACTGCTCTGTTAGGTATTATAAAATATTTGTTGGCTTAATAGTTAAAAGTTATTATTTGGTGTTACTAAATCGGGTTATTATCGTTTCCAACTTATGGCTGCATATTTTTTTGTCCAGACTCGTTTGCGGATGTTGCAGGGTAGACATTTACTCGCTCTCTGATTGGCTCAGGAGCTCTTGGCATTATGACCTCATAGATGAGAGATCAGGACTCAGCCAAATACAATATAAAGAACGTGCCATCACTGTCTGTCTTCCGGACCGTAGCAATAATACCACAATCATGTATATAGCTACCGTGTGTGAATCCTTTCTGAATTCATAATTAACACATCCAAAGCGAAAATAATTAGGATATTTAAATACAATTACATGATATTTTAATATATTTATTGTGTGGCTATATAAAATACCTCAGATTACCTACAATACCACAGAACAAATAAAACAAGATGCGATTATGTTGCTGTTTGTTTGAGATATAATAAATTATTTAATTGTTAATAGCTTCATACATCATACATGGGACTAAATAATGTTCATTGCTCTAATTCTGGTATAATGCATATTTTGTTTGTTGCATTGGAATTCTCTGCATTATAAAAGTTTGATTCATCAAAATGGCTCTATAAATTTGAGTTATTGATGAGGGCGTTGTTCAGCTATCAGGAGAAAAAAAAGACACATTTCAGTTTACGTTGTACATCAAATTAAACTGTATTATTACACGAGAGCCCAAACCTTTAGATTGTTTGAGACCATATAGGAATCTCTCAGTTTAAATGACAATAAATTAAATAATTTGACGTTTTAAGTCAAAACCTGCATATTATATGATGATATGAATGTCGTGAAATCCGGTGCAGTGTTGATGAAAAATAAATCCCGTTTGATTAAACGTGAATAGTACGCAGGTTGTATTTGTGCGTGTCTAAAAGAGAGATCAGGTGATACGTACGGATGTGCTTCTTGCAAACAGATGCGAGATGATATTACATAAATATTATAATTTGTCTCAGTACCTGCCGGGTTAATTAGTTTGTGGAAATGCGAAGGCCGTTCCTCGTTAGCTAATTTGTCACACGCTGACGAGAGAGGCGAACACTGACCCGCCGCTCCGCATCATTTCTCCCACAATGCTTTGCGGGAGAGAGAGAAGCAGAGAACGGGCCTGCTTACCCTCCAATTCATCTCCTGCAAATAAATGAAATCAGTCAATAAAGCATCCGAGGGTGAATATAGCTCTCTCTCTCTGTCTGGGTTATGAATGAGAACTCATTAATTTTCCAGGCCTAAAAATGGGTGTATGTGAATGAATGTGGTGTGTGTGTGTGTGTGTGTGAGAGAGAGAGAGAGCGAGAGAGAGAGAGAGTCTAAAGGCATGCAGCTGAGTGAGAAACAGAAAGACACATTAAACATTAACACAACACAATTAGATAATATACAACACTTTCAGGTAAGTACCTCCAAAAAAGTAAAATGAAATAGACAATATGAGAATGCCAGCTATGTGTTTTTTTCTGAAAGTAATTATTCAATAAGCCAAGAAAATATCATGTTTTGTGGCCTTTTTATTTTATTATGTTGTCATTTTTATTTTATTTGTTATGTTTAAATTCTTCTTAGACTTACATTTCGCTGTCCCACTTTAAGACGTCTTACGTTTGTGGATATATTTTGTGTCATTTAAATGTGTCAAGTGTAAATTAAAGATTTATGACAATGATGAGAAGAAAGGCTGTCATTTTTGTATCTGTGTTTTATCACAGCTGTTTGGACACAATAACAGTCTCATAAAATGAATAACATTTCTGACATGTTTATGACAGTGTGATTTCTTTTCTAAGACATAAAATCATGACTGTGATGTACAAGCTGGGCTAAAAACACATCTGTGTTGTTTATTAATGTGCCAGTGCTTTGTCAAAACAGTAATTATAACACAATAAAAAATGTCACATCCTGTGATCAGTCTAACACCAACTAAAATCTGAGTAAATCAGTGTCTGAATGGACTTTAAAATCTATTACACATCTATTTGTATCTTGTGCGTCAAAGATATGACAGCTGTTAAAATTCAAATCCTAAATCGCAATAATGTTAGAGTCAAATATTTCAATTAAATACTTAACACACTAATTATATTCAAACATCTCTCTTTCACAACAGGAAATAGAAATACTCAAAAATGGGCGCACGGCAGCGATTCTACGTATTTATTTGTGCTTTGTAGGCAAAAACGCTACACACAAATCCCACAGCCTTGCTGTAGTTTGTGTGTCTAAAGCAGAATTTAGTGTTTCAGTGATATAGGAGGACAGGGTTGTGTGTTGCACATAAATGGGTTTGTCTTCTCTATGCCGCCTCTGTATGAGAACCCCTTATTGAACATCACACGCATTCCCCTACAGTTTATAGCTGAAATCAGCGCCTTTTAGAATAACCATCTATTCTGCTCTCAGAGCTGAGAGGATGGACAGACCCACAGAGAAAAGAGAGGAGAAGATCAGACTGATATTTCTTGTGTTTTGCCATCATTGATTTCATTGAGTGCATGCGGGTTATTAAACTGTTCATGTCTGGCATGGTGATGCCACTACGTTGGCCCGCTGGTATGGATGCGTGTATTGGTTTCGTATATCGGCAAGGACTAGTACATTTTTATTTTGCCCCGTTTATGCAATTAATCCATCTTGAAAAGTCCCATGTGCATACCTACTGTATTTAAAACATTGTCTTGTCAGCCTCAGGTGTGAGCCTGTTTTGTTTTTAGAAAATTGTAAGGAAATTTAGCTTTAGAAATGTTGTTACACACAGATTACATAATGGAATTTGCTTACTGAATTACAATCTGTCTTTTTTTATCCCCATTTGCATACTGAATTATAAAAGCTATGTTTGGTTGCATTCCTGTGTTATCCAGCTATATTAACCATTGGTCAAACTAACTTTCTAGCTATAATTTCACAACCACTGTCCTTTCCTGCATTTTAGACCCCGGTGTTTCCTTGAGGAAATGAAAATCCGGTGTTAAGTGCCAACATTCGATTTTGGCCTGTTTTCAGTCTCTCTCCCAATTTCCCAATTAATTTATTTTGTATTTTAATATTGCTGTTATATCTTCACTCATTGTTTAGATAGTTACACCACTCTCTCTCTCTAGTTACACAACTCTCTCTCTCTCTCTCTCTCTCTCTGTCTCTCTCTGCCCTTGAGTTTTTCTATTACCTTGTGGAAAGCACCTCGCCTGGCATGACAAGCGCAGCGGATTGACACTAAATCAGAAATCCACGCTGGAGCTCAGCATGAAGGTCACACTCGCTCAAACACTCATCTCTATCTGAGAACATACGCTATTCGCTCATCTGCGGGTGTATGTGTGCGGTAGAGGGTCATAAGGGCCCCGTGGGATTTTGAAAGGGGGCACGTCTCTGTAAGGTGTGAGGTGATGGTAATCCTCAAATAATTACTCAATGTACACACAGAGTCCATCACTTTCACTCTTTTCTTGATCTGAGGAAAGAATGTAGCCAGAGGGATTTCAGGAGAAATATGACAAAGGCAAAAAACAATAATACAATAGATGTCACGCTATAGCCATTCTGTAGCCTCTGTGTGTGTATATAATACAAATTTGATGGATTAAAGACATCTGTGCATGATTACACTGACCTAAATGACTGCACTGAACCTGGTTAGTGTAAAGGCATGCAGGCCCTAAACCACAATGAGCTTGATTGTCTGGCAGGTCTATACTGCCATCTAACGGCCAAACGTCAAACTACAACCCTAACAAAACTATTATTTATAACACAGTATTATTCCTTTATACTCAAACATCGCAGATAACGTATAGTCCAATGCATAAACAAAATTAATTAAATATAAAGGTAATAATGTAGCCTATGGGCCCTATATAATATTTTGGCTGCAAAATAAATAACGACACAATGTCGTAGATTATGCTTGCTTTTATTTTGTTTTATAGACTAAATCGTTGTTAACTGTTAGCATAAAAGTTAACACACACGAACTTTTAACCTGAGTTTGGAGAAATTACAACGCAAGATTGAGTTTTGGTATTTTTCGCTTCGACAAAAAACGCGGGTCACATTTGTCCTCGCTAAGCTTCCGTAGTTAGTCACATGAATGCGCAGATTTGTTTGTATTCGACAGCTGTTATGAAGCTGTCAGATCAAGAGAAATCTGTCCTAAAATGCATTTAAAGTAGTTAGGAATGATTTTATACGATCGTTTCTAAACGCGTTTATTTATTTTACCCGTTAATGTCGTTTTTATTCAAGCGCATCGGATCAAAAGCAGAACCGGCGATACATTGTATCAGACTCGTGACTTGCGCTGTCAATCTAATCGCGCTAAAATGTTGATCTTACGTTTGCTTGCAAATCATATTAATACGCAGCTAAATACATAAAAACTAAAGACTTAAATAAAGACTCATCAAGAAAAACAGGAGACATTGTGTCACTGCCAGGCGGTTTCGCAACATGCATCTACACTGATTTGCCATATTATTGGTTTGCATTAGGAATCCAACTACTTTGTTTGGAAAATCGGTGTTGTGTAAAGAAGCAACATGCTGCGATGGATTCTGGGTGGTCGGGAAGCGCAGGGGACAGTAGAGGTGAGTGCACGGGTACAGGAGTTCATAAAGATCCATCTAATAAACTCTTGCCTTGCATTTTGCCTTGCAGACTGTTTAAAACATCGACAACGTTTCCTACGTTATATTAACAAGCAATAGCAATATTATGCATGATTCAGTTATTGATATATTGTTAAATTCTTGACAGAACCGCCCTTAAAAGGTAATAGAGTTGACAGTTTGTTTAAATAGCAATAACTAGTGTTTCTACAAACATCCACATGTGATAAAAGCTGATTTTAAATGTGTCTATTTATAAACACAGACGCTGACTGCTTTATAACACGACCCTTTTTGTTTCATTGCCCTTATTTACCAATAACATTAAGGAAGTATCCAGATTAAGAGTCGGGTTACTGTTAAAGGGCTTTTTCTGTTCCTCCTGTGCACAAAAGCAGTGGAGCAAACAGTCATTTCTGCAGATTCTCAGCTAGATTGAAGCAATGATTCGTTTGTCCATTATATTCGCTGTGTGTGCAGAAGAGCGCGGCACTGTTCATTGGGGAGGAACAGCCCAAAAACTGTTTCACGGAGATGCAGGTGCTGAAAGGACACTCTGACATTGTTCGATTTCTGGTGCAGATTGATGACTTAAGGTAAGCAATCCTCTTCTCCACCTCTGTGTCTCTGATCTGCCTCTGACCAGAGATTGACAGCCAAGACTGAGGCAGATCCACTCCAAAAGCAAACTTACAGACCGTGACAAGAGCTTAATCATCACAGCTTGAGAGAGTGTGTGTGTGTGTGTGTGTACACACTTCAAGATTCTCACTCTAGTGTCTGTTACCTCAGGGCAGAAGGCCTGTCCACTTGTGCAATACTTGGAAACAAAAAACGTACTATGGTATTACCCTGTTTTGTTTAGATGTTTGTTGGTGTGTCATGTGACTATCATGATATTGATATGTGATCAGTAATATAATGATCAATAGCCGTGAGATCTGATAGCGTCACTTCAGCACCACCATCATAAGTGCATCTAGACCCTTATGAATAAGTAAACAGGGTGCACTGTAGTGTAAAGGATGTATTTTCATGTAAGTGACTGGGAAGAGAGTTTGGAATTGGGTTTGTAAGTTGTGTGTGTGTGTGTTACGGCCGGCTGCTCCTTATGAGCGCAGTAGAAGTTTGAGATGAAAGCATTGTGCAGAACGCAGCTGATTGCTTTTAGAGTCCAGAGTCCTGTTTCTCCTCTCCGAGATCTTTCACACTTCCTGTGTCTCATCCCTCTATCACAGTTTCATTCATCTGTTCTTCCTGCAGATGATTTGTTCCTGAGCTTGAGAGGTCAAAGGTCGTCACAGAATGAAGCAATTGTTAAAATGCAATCAGGAAACTACTACAGTGTGACATTTTTTGGCATTTTTTATTACCTGAGGGCCTGTGTTCGGTAATCTTGTTCTTTACGGAGTAAATCAAAAGAGGAATGTCTTAATTGTTTGTTAATGCCAGAGTTAATATGCTGAGACAGCTACGGGAAGTTCGTGGAGGTTAATTTCCCGCCTGTGGCCAAACAAACACAGCAACATTGTCTAAACCAATTGCGTGAGTCTTAGGTAGTACAATCTGTTTGTCAGCCAATGGCAGATGAGCAGAGAGTTACGCAAACCTGACATTGTTTTTGCAGTTTTGTTTGGTAACGCTGGTGACCCAAATGACACACTTAACCTTTAAAAGCAGATGAGGTCAGATGTGACATTTTAATCTCTCTGTCAGGTTTGCATCTGCAGGTGATGATGGACATGTGCTGATTTGGAATGTTGAGGTGAGCAAGCAGAACTTATTACTTATTAGAACTTATTAAAATACTTTTTATGATGGATTACTTGGCATTTAAGTTTTAAATGTACATTGCATTATTTACAGACTCAGAGGAATATAAATGTAGAGCATCTAGTATTTGTTTGTGTGTTTGTTTCAGACTGGAGAGTGTTTGTGGGAGTTTCACGGCCATACGCAGCAGATCACAGCGATGACATCATACTCTGTCAACAAAGGCGGGAACACACATACTGATGTTATCACTGCGTCATCAGACCGAACGCTGAGTGTATCCTTACAAACAAACAAACAACCAAAATCAAACAAACACACACATCCATCTGTTGTGTGTGTGTGTTTATGATGACAATTATCCTTAATTCTTCTGAAGTTATGGGATCCAAACACAAGAAACCGAGTACAGAATGTATCTGATCTCCAGTCTTCTGTGAAGGTATATGGATTGTGTGTGTTAGTGTGTATGTAGATGTTGGATTGTGTGTACACGTTAGTTCATACTAATGTGTGTGTGTGTTTTGCAGTGTTTGCTGGTGTTGGATCGTTTGGATGTTTGGCTGTCGGGTGGAAATGAACTGTGTGTGTGGAACAGAGACTTCGAGCTTCAGTGTAAAACCGTCCATCACAGCGACGCAGGTTTTTAATCCAGACACACAGTTAATCAAACACATGAATGATGTGTTGCTACTATCTGGAAATTTAATCTGCTTCTGTCTGTAGGCATCTCAGCTATGGTGGAGTTACCAAAGAACTTTATTGCAGCCGCTATGGATAAAGAGATCGGTAATAATTTTTTAGCTCTTTTAAAAAAGCCAAAAAGCCAAACTTTTTATGTTGTAGTTAAAGCAACTTCAATTGTTTCATTTGCCTATAGATAAACAAATGATGCTTTTAAATGGTTTCTGATGTTTCAGTGATATTTAAGCTGAGCGTGTCAGGGTCAGATATGGCTGTTACGGCTGTGCGCCACCTTGCTGATAATCAGGACACCATACGATCCCTCATCAGCGTCAACGGTAACGTATTAATAGTTATAATGGATAATATAAAGTTGTGTTTAGCGATGGTGATTGTGACTTCCTGCATCTCAGATGGGCTGTTTGCAAGCGGCTCCCACATCGGTGAGCTCATCCTCTGGGATTCTGTGGATTGGACGATCCAGGCCTATGAGCACATTTTGTGGGAGGAGCCAGTGAAAAGCAGCCAGTCAGAGGTCAGATTGGCTCAGCAGAAGCAGATTGAGAGATCCATTCAACACATGTGCTCAGATGGAGAGGTAAAGAATATTATAAATGAATGTGAATAATTTGTGTTAGTTTTATGCTGTTAATAGTGCAGATGGATTAATCTGTGACAGTTAGTGGTGCTTGTTAATAAAACATTAGGTGAATAGTTTGAAACATTTACTAACATTATAAAAGGGAGACAGGCTCTGTGTTAGGGCCTTTTTAATTATGTAACTCATCTATGTTTTTGTTACTTAAAATATGCAATTTTTTTTCTCTCTCTCTCTCACTCTCTCTCTGTGTCTCTCTCTGTCTTTCTGTCTCTCTCTCTCAGTTAATTGTAGCAGCTGTGGGCAGTGGTCTTTATGTTTATAATGTGGCAATAAAGAGTGTTGTGTCGTACAGAAGGATCGCTCACGATTCTAACATCTTACACATCATGCTGCAGGACGACGGGTACAGTCACTAAACACTTTCCCCACATACATTAATGAAGCGTTCAGTGTTTTATAGCATATTTCTTGGGTTTTGTGTAGGAAGCTGATGTCGTGCTCTGAGGACGGCAGTGTCAGGATGTGGGAGTTACAGGACCTCCCCCTGCCCGCTGAGCCCGCCTCCTCAGGTGAGGAGGACACGCCCCCATGTCAGAACACTCACCTTTGGATTTCACCTGTGAACTTTCACACACTCAGTTCTTTCCATCTGTGTTTGATCTGTTTTAAAAAACCCTCTTAACCTTTTTTACCTTTTCAGCACAACCCATATCCTTCCTTCCTTTTTTCTTTTCCTCTTTATGAAAGTGAGTCCAGATGGTCCTACATCATCATTTATCTGTCAACCTGCGCTGTGTGTGTGTTTCTGTGTGTGTTTGTGTGTGTGAGCCATCCAGTTCAACCACCGACATTCAAATGGGAAAAAGGGAAAAATGTGAAATCAATACACTACTCATACACTACCAGTCAAAATATGGACATGCTTATTTATTTGGTAAAATTATTTTACTATTGAAATAAAAGTGAAGTTATTAAAACTGTAAAGTAGCAACAGTTATTTTTATGATGTTTTATGATATTTTAGTTTGTTCAAATTGTCAACATTTGTAAATATTATAACTCTGCACATCTGGTCATTCTCTCAGCCAACTTCATGAAGTGCTTTTTAAACAGTGGCTATTTGTCAGCTGTATTTCCCCACCTGTGTGGACTAACTCATCCATTTAAACTCAGCTAAACACATGTAAAACTAGAGTTTTATTATTCATCATCTTCAGTTTGTTTTTAAGTGGTTCGGGTCATTTAACACCCGATTTCTCTTTCAGGGTTCTTTGGGATGTTTGGTACTTTCAGCAGGTCCAGTAAGCAGGTTTGTCCTCCCGCCAAAAAAGTCCCAGAAGTCCCTGGTCTGCGATCACTGGAACTGATTGGCGATCTGATTGGTCACTCTGGAGCTGTGCAGGTATGCTGGTCATGTGACTAGATTGCATCACAGAGGATAATTAAATGTAAACAAAAGCCCATCAGTTTTCAAGATCACTGATGTAGATAGTTCAAGTTCTTTTTCTTCAATTATTTTTATTGAATGTTTTCCCACCTTTAGTTTCGTGAACTAGTTTTAAATTGAAACTTTCGATTTTATGTGTAGAGATAGTGTCTTATTATGAGTTATTGATTTTGGGCTGTTCTGACCTGCATTTTAATTAAAGTTTCTGACAGAATGAAGGAGTTGATCTACATACAAGTCAACGTTTGCATTGATGATCTGACATATAATCAAATCTGTTTCACCATCACAGCCATCACATTTGCATCACATTACAGGTTTTTTTTTTACAGTGAACATTTTATAGTTTTATGGCTTATTTTATGATCACATGAACCTTTTAATTAAAACTACATGTTTAAAAGAGCAACTGCGTGTGTATTTTACAGATAAACTCTGTGTTCAGTACTTTTTAACGTTCAGTAGCTTTATTAACACTGGAATTCAGAAAGACAGACAGTTAGGATGAGATGGGCGGAGAACAGGAAGAGACATTTTATGATCTAGACTTCCATTATTAGTTCTGTGTATAAAGTTCAGGAATTTTCTGAAGTTCCTGTATCTGGAATGGTAGCGCAATGCCAAGGTCATGGGTTTGAATTCCAGGAAACGTACATACTGATAAAATGTGTATCTGAAATGCAGTGTTGCTTTGGATAAAAGTGACTGACAAATGAAAACAGCTACTGTACAATATATAAAAGTTGCATCTGCAAATAATTGATGCTAAACCATTTTCAGAAATAACTTCATTTTTGCAATTACTGGAGGATTTTAAGTTTTTAGTGTAGATTTTTAGTTCACACAGGTTTATTAGCAGAGTAACAATCTCAGCACATTAACTATGTTTCACTAATGTTTGACATCTGGGTGGTGTATAAAAAACTTAAGCTTAAACTTAAGTCTTAAAACTTAGCTTGTTTTAAATGCATCTATTTAATAAGCTATAAATCGTGCATGTGCCATCTTTCAATTCTAAAACTAAACTGCCCTCATGGGTTTTGTGTTGCAGATGTTTCTAAGTTTTAGGGAGAAGGGTCTGGTCACCTGCTCCACAGACCACCTGCTCATCGTGTGGAGGGATGGGGAGCTGCAGTCGCAGCTGCGCAGTCTCGCCCTCTTTGAGAAACTGGAGAACCAGGGACTGTGATATAACCTTCAGAACCTTCGTATCTCTTTCAGTCCGGAACTCAACGCCAATCTGATGCCTTGCCCTGAGTTCTGAATGCGTGTGTTCATCTGTTAATCACTACCACAGGTCTGAGAACTGTTTAGTATTAATTGTCAAGCAGCTAACCCTACATAAACCATGATAACCTCTGTTTTAACTCATTTCACCATATTGCGCTTTAAAACAATGTTGTTATGTGTAATTTTAATATGATGGTTTATTTTAATGCTGTGATTTGTTGATGTTGGTTTGTGTCTGTTAAGGAAATGAACGTGATTTTGATTTTAACACTGAATGTTTGATTGCACATTTAACTTAAATGTTTGTTTTAACTGACGACTGTTTGAATAAAGCTTGCGTCCATGTGAATTCAAATCAGAAAGACTATTGCAAATGTTTATTTGTGTCTCACAAACACAATGGTTGCAAAGTTGGAGCGGCAACCCCAAATAACAGAGGCTGTAGAGACAGAATGAAACATTAAAAGAACTTGTTTAAACAGATATACGTGACATAGAATTTGTCTTTGTACAACTAACAACAAAATCATTTGGCAAAAAAAAACAAAAAACGAATGGTATATGACCAACTTTTACTCTCAGTAATATTGTGTGTTTAATAAAAATAGTTTATATACATCTGCTCATAGGATAATGCAAACCCTGCATTCTTCAAAAATACAGTAATTGGCACAGATTCTGCACCTATCAGTACAGTTCAATACACATCAATCAAACCTGGCTGTCTGTTCAATTCTAAGCACATGACCCGCCCCCAATTGTGATGTCACTGTGAGGTCATATTGGTATGCCAGTAAATGAGCCCTTCAATAATGAGTGAAGGATGTCTGTCAACAGAATTACAAAAACAACATTCAAATACAAACAGAGACTGAAACCTTTTACATCACAAGAATCATGAACTATCACAGAATCAAAATGGCTTCTAGGCATCACTTTGTTTTCTTGTCACAATTATTTTAGGTAGTTGCAAAAAAAAAATGTTCTGGGGAAAATCACGGGATCTCGCACCTGAAGGGATGTTTTGGCTGCACTGTTAATGTTTGGAGTAAAAGACAAAATATTTTTCCACTTGCCTGAGCAATTCTTCCACCTTTACAAAAAGATTCCATCCTCACGGAAAGCTGAAAGTGAATGTTGATGTTTATTCCATGAAACACAAAATTAGAATTTTTATATTAAATATAATTTTATAATGTTATATTTATAATATATCATTAATTTTTTTCCCAAATGTTGACAAATCTACATTTACGTTATGGAAGGTTTTATGTAGCAGTACAGCCTGTAATTTCAGTACATTCCTCATAATGAGTCAGAAAGCCTTTGAAAAGGTCATTTTTGAAGCTTGACAGACATGGTCTCTAAAAACTGTTGCATGTGAAAAAAAAGACACCAAACATTCTCGTTTGTGTTTCATTGAAAGATGTACAGAAGTCTTAAACAACATGAGGACCAGAAAATAATGACAATGATTTCTGGGTCAATTTCCTTAAAACACATTGTCACTAATCTTTACAATAAAACAACGCTACAGTAACCTAAACGCAATTACCCATCAGCCACCTGAACGATCGAGAAACCAGTAATTAATCCAAACGTGTGTTAATATTACAATAAAACCTTGGAATCATAGAATCACAATCAAATGTCGCCATGGTAACACATAATCCAACCTTTCCATACTTCAAGATTTGGTAAGAGAATCTTACCCTGCAATAATATGAGCTGAGTGAGGAAGGACGGGTTTAGCCTGCGATGTGTCTATACTGGACATTAAGGCATGAATCTGAAGGTCTCTAAACGTACTACACATACTGCAAAATAGTCCCTATGAATTCATACTCTAAACATCTGAGAGTTTCATTTAGAGTATTTTTCTTTAAAGTACGTATAAACCCTGTGTCTGACAAAGATATGAAAAGGTTTGTTGTTGGAAAGGACAATGAGGGCATACAGGAGTCAAGGGTCGACATACAGTAGCTTTTTAACACAGGAACAGAAAAGATCAGATGGGTGGATCAGATTTTTTGAATGTTCTATGGCTTGTGTCTGCAGGATTTAAACCCAGAGCCAAAACCCAAAACCAGACAGATCAAATCAAAGACTCATCCAAGATAATTAGACCATAATTTTACATCAGCTGCTGGTGAACACAGCCGGCAGTCAGTGCTACCTGTAATTCTATGATTTATCCATCATATATCACCTATACAAAATGTTTGGTCAATCAATATAGCAATTTAGTCAGTCAACAGGCACACACACACGCACACGCACACACACACACACACACACGCTTCTGTCATCACAGCATTAATATGGACAGGAATGTAGAATACAAAGATAATCAGCTTAACCTCATGTACGTACAAAACAGGATGTGACAAAAAAGTGGCAGTGACTCAAAGCTGACCAATAACATCCATCATCTGAATACAGCTGTAATCTCTATCCTTATTTACCCCAAAATATGACATTTTGAAATTTGTTATCGGCATGTAAAACAGCCATGTTATATAATATAATAATAATATATATCAAGCAATTCAAAATTCCACCATCATTTATGCTTAAAACCTGT
>JAZGTK010012934.1:0-14620 GCA_036877625.1 Ambastaia sidthimunki | reverse complement strand
AACACAGCAGTGAGTTTGTTGGTGGACAGAAACACAATGAATCATGCTAGTATGAGAACCTTCCACCTCAGGAGAAGATGAAGAGACCCACACAGACTGCAGTGGTTATAAATAGATGCTGGAGGATGAGGGTGTGTAAAGTAGCTCTTCTGTCCTGCTGCAGTGATGCTAATGGAACCTAAAATGCTGCAAAGAACCAGCATGAGAGGAAGAACGATGGGCCAGGAATTCCAGAGGAGGCAGATTAGCACTCCGATCAGGAATAATGCTGGAGTTCATGCTGGAATTATTGAATGACAATGAAAATGATGACTGGAATGTAACTACAGTTGTCATTGTGTCCTGTGGGTCATGAGAATATAGTCTATATAAATAAATCTATACTTTAATTCTTTAATCCTTGTGCAGAAACTCTAATTTTGCTGAAGCAGATACATAACTGCAGTAGATAAATATTTAAGCAAATAACTGGCATCAACACGTCTCCAGATAGCAATTTTAAATTAGTAACAAATTGTATTTATACATACACACACAAATGTAATTGTTAAAACATTCTAATGTTTCTGCAAGAATTGTTTTGATACCTTTCAGAGAATGTTCTGAGAATGTTCCCTGTTAGCTGACGTGTGTAAACTCATTTGTGTTCATAATCGCACACCTGCAGAACAAACACTAGCATTGCATAGCATCGTTTATCCTCCGCAGTTTGGTTTCTTGGAAACTATTGTCAGTCTTACACCTGCAAAGCTAACAATAGTGGTGCCATTTTGTTCCATTATTATCCTTAAAGCGTCAGCCAATGGAAAGCCTTATTGGTTGGAAGCTGGAGATGTGATGTAGGAACTATAACAAAATTTGTCACAAATTAAACAATTTTTATTTCATTCAGACTGAATCTCTTGAACGAACATCATATTCCCAGCCACTCGGAATGTTCTCTAGGAACTTCTCAGAAGGACTTGAGGGCCACATTAGACACATTAGCCTGCGACTAACAGGAAGTGACAATTGATCCGTCGTCTCCGAGTCCTGAAAGTGGAATGATCAGCCTTCCATAATTGTGTTCCATTTCTCCTGTTGTTACAGCAGTACCTGAAGAGCAAACAATACACCCTGTTCTCTCATTCTTTCTTTACACATGGCCGCAGGTTCTAAAAATATCTCCAACCTCTCCATCCTGCTATTTGCAGCTCTGATCACAACTGGATCTTCAACCTGACAATCAATTCAGCACTTTTACACTGAATAAACCCTGAATGAGCGGTACAGAGAGAGAGAGAGAGACAAAGAGAGAGAGACATGTAAAAAGCATGAGTGTGATGACTCAGCGAATGGGGGTGTCTTGTTATTGAATCAATGCTGAGATTAGACAGCCAGTCAGATTAGCAGACAATGGAGGCGCGTGGTGTGAATTACTGGAGCACAGATGAATCTGTACTGACACTCTGGCTCTCTGTATTGTATTACAGATGTCTTGACTGCATAACCGGCACTGAATTCAGTGCTGGCCAATGAAATTGTCACTATTTACTACAGCAGTTTGCAAAGGTAAGCATCACTAAAACTATTGCTTATGCTTTATTTTAAAGTTTTAATACCTTAGCACTAAAAACCTCTAAAACACATGAGCAGTTGCATAGCAACAACCTAGCAACCACACAGCAGTGTGCTAAAACAATTTAGAACACTAACAATTACACAATGCGCTAGCAGTCACCAGAATACTGGAATGTTGTGGTAGTGACAGAAACTAACTAACACTAACACTGTAGTTAAAATATTTCACAAGGCTGTAAATATTTAACGTATTTAACATTTATGTGCCAGGAATTCTTCTGCAAATACCCTAATAAAACACAAAAATATTAATTGATGTTTTAAAACTATTCAGGTGTTTAAAAAAAGTCTTCAATTGTGCAACATTTCATGCATAAATACAATGTAAAGTACAAATGGCATCTATCTGAAAATAAAAGGCTGTTCTGTACTGCAGGGAAGTTACTGTATGTTTGTTTTATGGCTGACACACTGGAGACTGTTACAGAAACACAAACATCTTTCCTCAGAAAGTATTTAGAATGAACTGTCTGATTCTGCTGTAGACACACTGGAGACAGAAACATTGTCCTCACCCACCGTCTTATTCCCCATCAGATGAAGACGGGCAACTTTTACTGAACCTACAGGCTTATACCTCCCAATAAACAAAGCACTTTTACAGTTCTTTGTGAAAACATGACTAAATTATTTATAGAGTTTATAGATTTAGCTGGATACATCATTACCACAACAATTTTGAGTGTTTGGGCGACCACAAAATGTTACTTTTAATTAAAAGTAGTGTAGGCAATTTCAGAGATGCTAGCAATAGCAACTTAGCTTTGAAAGCATAAGATCCCGCCCTCCATTCAGAAAGATCTCCAAAGCCACGCCCCCTCCAACGGTCTGCAGAGGTATGTAGATATATAGTTTGACAGGCAAGTAGGACATCCAATCATTGCATTCGGACTGAATGCAATGATTGGACAAACATTTATTTCAGTTTATGTAGTGATTGCTATCAAGACATGACAATACTTTCAACCAGCATAACAAAATTGTTCTGGAAAAATGAAAGTATTGCGTGCAGTGCAATACATGTATTGACTTCAGTATAATGCTCAGATGCTCCCCTAGATCATTTTCTGTCATGCTCCACTCTAGAATAAAGCAAAATGTGCTTAAACTTGCTTTCAATATATTCCAGTTTGCTGACTAGCTTTTTACCAAAGTGATTTTCAAAAGTAATTACAAAAAATCAATAATAGTTATCAGCAAACCAATTGATTCATCTATGCAGTAACTTTCTCCTTTTGTCCCTGGAGGTGTTGATGTGTTGCTGTGCTCTGTGGGGACTTTCACACACTCAATCAATCTCAGAAACCAAAAATAGCGCATTTCTATTGTTCCTGCACGTGATGCTCTCCAAAAATATAACTGCATGACTATTGATTCCGTCCACTTGTTTTTTTTTTTGATAACAAGTACCATACTGTCTTAAACTTACTAGGTAAATGCGGTAAACTGACTGGGGAAATTTTACTACAATCAGCGTTTTTACGCACGGTTGCTCCAACGCGTCAGCGGCGCGTTTGTGCGTCCGCGCCAACGCGCGTCCGGGCGTCCCGCTCCACTATTTGTCAGCGTTTTGCTCATCACAGCATCTGTAAGATCTGTGTTTCTGACCACATCTTTAACACTTTTGCATCACCGTTTAACTCCAACTGTAGTAGTACATAACCATAAGAATTATTTGTATTGCCCACTGCAGTACAACAGGAGAAAGTCCAGACTGACTGGGGGAGGAGCTTTTACACTAAAGTGAGGGTAAATCACATGGGGCAGGAGGAGAAACATGGTAAACAGTGTGAGGAGGAGGGTAAAGTTAAACTGGTGGCATTTACGCACCATGGAGAGCGTTTTTGCGCACTGATACATGCTCGTCCAGAGGATCTGCACTGTCTCGCGTCTGGAGATCAGTTTTGAGAGAACCAGTTTAAGGTTCTTGTGTTCATCTGCATAGTTCTGATGATCTACATTTGCTTGTTTCATCTCTGAAAACATGGAGTGACGCGGTGAAAAGGGGTTTCGTATATTTCCGCGCACCTGTCAGGAAGGATGCCCGAGCGAAGATGTGCAGCAGCCGGAAGATCATCTGGAGTTTGTTGGTTCTCTCGGTTCTGGAGATAGGGCTCGGGGTGTCCAGCATCGCTCTGGGCGCGGTGGGCATCTGCCGGGCTAAAGCGGAGCATAAAACCCAACAGGGCGACGCATCTCCGGTATGGAGCGGAGTTTGTGTACGTCTGAATTTTTAGTCTTCTTCCGGCATAAACAACTTTCAATTATATAAAAGCAACACAAAACTTTCAGCCATTCAGTGCAAAATATTTTAAGACATCTCAGAGAATGTATTGTAATCCAATTCAATAATCTGACCTTTTTGATCTTTTATAACTTTGCATTGCTGTACAATATAAACTAATAAGCTGGGTTTTCTGAATAAACCCTAAGTGATATCATATATATAAGGCGTATTGTCTCGTTTCAAAGTGATTTGATCAGGTTTTAATTTATATCTAATATAATCTAATAACGTTTTAGACTCTTGTAAAGACCACTATAATCTCTACCCACATTCTCCTTTATCTAGATGTTATTCTGGTTTATTTTTGTCAGTCTTAAGAAATGAGTTGATCAATATGTGATTAGTTAATTGTCACATTTTCTTCTTGTAGTTTCTGCTCTGTGGACTGTGTGGGATGCTCTGTGCCCGCAAGAGAACAGGGCTGATTGTAAGTACACACTTCAACTGTACACACACAACTGTACAACTCTACTGTACTACAATACACACAGAACACACACACTGTAACCTCCCATCACAAATTCAGAGAAACTTTCACAACAACGATCATATTTCGTTCTTATTTTAGAAAGGAAAAGCTCGGTTTCCGTTTTAATTACGTTAGAACAGAAAGTTTTGTTTTGGGATGCGATTTCAGTGCGCACAGCCACAAACGTCCACACCGGGTGCCTCGGAGAATGCATGTGTAAATATCTCTGCATACTTCACTTGTGAGTGGAGATTCAATTAACTACCCCGGAGTGGAGAGAGATGCCCCAATGGAGGCAGTTAATAACAAATCGATACTGAAGTGAAACTTTAGTCTGAGAGCATTCACAATCTTTTATTCCATCTCCAGTTCTCTCTCCAATCTCAGCTTGTCTCATTTCATATCATTTCCTCATGTTTTCCTACGTCCTGTTCTGCTTCTGCGTTTTGTTTACAAGCGTTCACAGTTCCCATATTGTATTATACAATGGAAAGAGATCCTTATAGCCTGATAGTTCTTGAGTTCCCGACATTCAGGAACTACTTGAACACTTAAGTATCTTGTCTGTAAATCATATTACTGGACTCTTCAGGTTCCCTGTGGACAATCTCTTCTTTGGCATTTGCATAATTAAACAAGTGTTTCGTAAATTGTGGCTTGTGCAGAAATATGGTGCGTGTAAAAGTGTTTGGCTGTTCCTCTACAGTGTGTAATACGATATGGGCTGTGTTGTGAATGGAACACTAGGGAAATGCATACTGCATATAGTGCAGTGTATACTGCATACTACTTTTTTCAGTATGTGAAGCAGTATGCAGTGATAAACATCATTGCTACACTGGAGGTGTGTGGTCCAGTACAACATGTTAATGTTGCCACTGTGCTGAAGAATCACGAGTCTGTAATCTGAGGTAAATTCTGCCCTGAAGTGTTGAGGGGGCAGTTTTTATTTGGCAGATAATGTCACTGTCTGGGCGGTCTGACCAATTACAAAATCACAGAGCAGCACAATCCATTCTCGCAGTACACAATGGTTTGTCATTTTATCCTGTATACAGTAATCCTGCTGTGCTGGGCGCTTCTTGCTTAAAATACTTTGACCTTTTAAAAGCATGGACAAGCACACAGAACGCCTTAGCAACTGCATGGCAACACCTTGGCAACCACCCACAACATCTTAGCAACCAATAACATCTCAGTGTTGTTGCAGTGAAAATGTTGTAGTTTCTACCTACTAATAAATCACACAAGAAGCCAGAGTATTATTTGCAGTAAGCATATAAACCATGAAATTAATGTGCATAGCATAGCTCATTTAAATTGGTTCTTAGATGAATTTGAGATGTTTTGAAGTGACTTTTGATTGGTTGGGATTATAGACCCACTGTATCTGAGCACTACTGACCAAGTTTGAGACATTGAGATCTATCCTAAAACTCTTTGAAAAACATACAAGATTACTAGTGCCTTTTTTCTCTATATCTTAAAAGCACCTGAGAAATATCTGAGGAGCATCTCCATGGAGAACTCCAAAGTTCTCCATTTTATCTCATTGCTGTCTAGGAGACACAGCTGAGGTGTTAAAGAGGTCTTACAGTTTTTTTTCACTTGCATACACTCTCTCTCTCTCTTTCAGATGATAATATTTTCCTCCTGCTGTATCTGTGGATTAATCTGTGGAATCCTGAACTTCCAGTTTGTCCGTGCTTTAGTCAAGCGTCCGGATGCCATGCGCTCTCTGCATCTGGCCGTCATGTCTCTGGCGTGTCTGGGCATCAGCAGCTGCACATTGTCCACCTGGTTGACCTGCAGGCTGGCCAGCAGCGAACAGCAACGCATGTTTCTGGAGAGAGAACATTCCCTTCATCACTCGCACGAGATGGCAGAGAAGGTACGAACGGAGCCGGTATGTGTGTGTGCAAAACGCACCTTGTTCACTTCTATACACATTCCTGCTCTTATGAACTTATCAGTGATCAGTTTATCTTCATAATCTATAATAAAATCAAAATAATAACTTTCTAAACTGTCATTGGAGAATCTTTTAGAAAATAACTTTTTCTAATGTCACATTTTTAAAGGCACCCCTGATTTTTGCACTCACTTACAAAAAAAACATAAAACCTTGGCAAATGTCTAGAAACCACTCAGAATACTTAAATATTCACTTTGTAGTTTCCTAGCGACCACCCCTAGCAACCTCATGAGGTTGTGCTTTAAAATCCAACATTTTAGCAACCAAAAAGCAACACCCTAGAAACAATCCAAAACATCATAGCAACCAAATAGCAACACCCTGGCAACCACCCAAAACACTTTAGCATCGTGGTGTTGAGTATTGTATAGACCACTTAGTGTCTTTTACAAAAGTTCCTTCCTGTCTAAATGTTTTTTGTGTAGCACTACATTTATTATAACCACCGTATCACAAATCCTGCTGTTGTCTGTTTTTTAGGAGGTTTTGGATAACACCAGCAACGGAATCTCACAAATCTCCTACAATGGACGGAATGCTTCTCCGTGATAGCTTGCTGCCCACACACTCCTAACAGAACAGTTCTTTCATCTGATTGGCTGAGGCAAGCGGACAGTTCTTCGTTCAGACTGGCTGAGCAAGCTGACAGTTCTTATTTCTGATTGGCTTAGGCAGGCTGACGGTTCTTCACTCTGATTGGCTTAGACAGGCTGACAGAAGAGGCAGTAACAGAACATCTTATGTTCAGAGGACAGACAGAGTCAGGTAATAGTATTCAGTCGACAGGTGACCAGTCAGTGTCCACCGATCAAGTACTGAAGTCTCTGATAACCAGCGTACAGAAAACAGACTATTTCCATTCAGTATGAAATAAGCATGCAAATTCTCTCTCTCTCTCTCTCTCTCTTTCTTTTTTTCTATATCTCTCTCTCCCGGTATCTAGATAAAGGGAATGCTGAAATTGTAATCCTGATATTGTATATGATATACTGAATGCATTTATCCTCACTGTAAAATGCCTGTATAGATATGTATTTACAGTATTTTTATAGATGCTTCATATTAAAATGAAATAAAGATGTCAAATGTCATTTGTGTGGTAATGATTAAATCTTTAACACACACACAGACTTTCCCTTAATGGCAATTGTTGTTAATATCAATTGATTAGAATTACTGACTTATTAAAATGCTTGTTCTACAAGTGAATATATCAGGTGTTGTTATAGCCTTCAAAAGACAATTTGGAAAAAGATACTGTAACACAACATGTCCATTCTTACATTTAATCACAAACACACACAAATACACATTATTATAGGAAGAAACATTATAGTTATGAGAAACATTGTGAAATGTGACTCATGTTGGAGCTGTTTGGTTTGGTTCATGGCTGAATTTATATGGCTTATAAATCCCGTTGGAGAAAATGAATGAGAAACAGACGTGGTACAAGCTGAACTTTACAAACTGCTTTTTAATTCAAAATAAAATTAAATAACTTTATAAATAGTTAATTTAAAAATAAAATCTCGCCAGACGTCAAAGGTTGTGACGCTGTAGTTCTCTTCTTCTCCGCTTGGTGTCGCACTTCCGGGCGCACAGCTCAGACCCAAACACACGAGTGAACGCACCACGTGTTCCTCCGCGCTTGCACGACATGGCGAACTGGACGCCGGAGGACGGAGCGAAAGAATCCGTCACGAACCCCTCAGAAGCTCAAATCTCCAGCGAAGATCCCTCCGTTAAACCCGCTGCACTGCCTGCCGCGCTCCCGTGTCTGATCCCGTCGTTTGCGGACGCGGTACGGCTGCTGAACTCGCGGTACTCGTGTCTGGTTCTGGAGACGCACCGCAGACACATCTCGCTGCCGCCCGTCTACCTGCGCAAGAAACGCAGCGGCATACAGGAAGAGTTAAACGCAGAGCTGCTCAAATACTCCAACAGGTAAAAATCACAGTATATTACCAAGAATACCATGTTAATACAACCATGGCAGAGTCCATAATGCTGTTGCTGTAGCACAACGTCCATAAAACGTGTTAATAACATTCAACGTTTTTGTAAGTTTGTCATAAGTATGTTGTCAAAGTATAATGTCATAAATACAGTGACAAAGTTAATATCAGCTTTCGATGTTCAATAGAATAGAGTTCGCAATGCATTTATTAGTTTAAATTAAAGTTAGCTACATTTTCTAGAAGTTATTTAAGATGTTTATAGGTAATCTGTGTTGCTTATAATTGTGTTATTCATCATTTAGACTGTATATGTGGTGTACATATACATTAACTTTGTTTGGGACTCTGTGGTGATAGAACAGATTTTGTAGCTGGTCAGACAGAGATATTGATTCAAGCTGGTTGTAGGAGACACTCTTTCATTAACCTTTACATTTGGCCATAATGGTCCATTTCCATTAGACTACCATTAATACACTGTCTAACAGCAGTTGCTTCTTGTGTTGCAGTCTGAAAGGCGTTCCTGTGGCTTATGATAACATTAAAGTTGTAGGACAGCATGGAGATATTTATGATGATCAGGGATATGTTCACATGAACATTGAGGCGTCGTTTGTGATCTTCAAACCAAAGAAAGGCTCAAAGCTTGTGGTATGTGTTTCTTTAAACAGTTGGACATCATCTTCTGTGCTTGAATGTGAATGTGTTTGTCCGCAGATCTTTAATCAGGTGGCCATGATGTCAGTGTGATTTTGTTGTTTTGATGTGTGTGTCCAGGGTGTGATTAATAAAATAGGAGTCGGTCATGTTGGCTGTCTGGTCCACAGCTGCTTTAACGCCTGTGTGGTGAAGCCCAGTCTGCTGACCCCAGAACAGTGGAGGGACTCTGGGCTGCAGGTTGGAGAAAGTCTGGAGTTTGAAGTTTTCCAGCTGGATTCTGATGCCGCTGGTGTTCTTCTGATCCGAGGAAGGCTGGAGAAATCCAGGTAGAGTGTGTGACAGCAGACAGTAACTGGTCTGAATTCAGGTGTTGTGTTAAATCTGTGTATCATTTAATTTATGGTTGTAGTCCAGGCCTCAGATGTCAGACCTACAGTCCACTCGCTAAACGTCTTATAAATGGCAAGTACTTAAAAATTGACTGATATTGCAAGTTTGGGTCTGATGGATCTCATCTGTTGAAGGTCAAGGTACACGGGTGTAAATCAATTTTTTGGGAAAGGCTGTGTTGAAAAAAACATGCTTTTCATACACACTACCCCTACTCTGTATGCTTATAATACTTGAGCGATTTGCTACATTGACCAAAATGAGCAGTTAACAGCCAGACCGTGCTGTGTAGAAAACTCAATCCCACAATGCATTGTGCTCAATCTTTCATTTCTGTTTGTGAACTAATCTAATTTTCATTTGTTTTTAGGGTTCAACAGCTTGTGACTCAAATGGAACAAACTGAGGGCACCACCGAAGCAGAAAATGAAGATTCAACTGACAGTCCGAAGCCCAAGAAGAAGAAAAAGAAAGACAAGTCAGAGAAACAGGCCACTGTAGAAGATTCTTTGGAAGACAGCAGCCTTTCACAGACATGTGGAAACCACGAACCGGATCTGGAGACACTGGAGGTGGACTCAAATTCTAATGGACAGCACAAGAAGAAGAAAAAGAGAGACAAGTCTGAGAAACAGGCCACTGTAGAAGATTATTTGGATAACAGCAGCCTGTCACAGACACATGGAAACCACGAACCGGATCTGGAGACACTGGAGGTGGACTCAAATTCTAATGGACATCACAAAAAGAAGAAGAAAAAGAGAGACAAGTCTGAGAAACAGGCCAATGTAGAAGATTCTTTGGAGGACAGCAGCCTTTCACAGACATGTGAAAACCACGAAGCGGATCTGGAGGCTGTCCAAGTGGACTCCAATTCTAATAGACATCACAAGAAGAAGAAAAAAGACAAAAGAAAGGAGTCTGATGAGACTTTGCCCTCAGATCTCCTGGCGAGTGACTCCAGCGGTTATGTGAGCGAGAAGATTAGCAAAAAAAGACGAGCCGCAGAGATCGAGGGCGATTCTGAAACGCCTGTTTCCAAAAAAAAGAAAAAGAGCCAATGATTTCCTGTCACAGAGCGTTTAATAAACTATAAACAGTATTCTGATTGTCACAGATCTTTTATGGATGATGTGTGATTATATTTTCAGGCAATATAATAAAATGTTTGTTCAGCTGATATCAAGGATATTTGTGAGTGTTTTTTAACCTGTAGAGGGCAGCATGATTTAAAATTTCCCTGCCACACTCCCCAAACTTTCCTGATTCCAGCATTTGAAGACAAAAGCCTTATTTCATGACATTTCATGCAGTAAGATATTGGTTTTTACTGAATAAAGAAGTCAAGCTTATAAAAAAAAAATTAGCTTAAATTTTTTTTTTATGTTTAACCAAAATGAGCTTCAATGGTGGCCACAAAATGAGTAAAAACAAAATGTTCAATAAATTAAATTCATTAGTAATAATCATAATAAACAATTACAGGTAATACAGTTCATTATCAGAGCATACTTAACATATACAGACTGTTCAGTCACACGCTCTCCGTCTAAAATAAACAGGACGTGTTTTTTCTTTCCATTTGAGGATTACAATTTAAAGTTTCATTTAGGTGTCGACTCTAATAATAGCAAACATGCATAAATTGCTGACTTTTCATGTCCCTTGATGTTCAAATTTCCTGTCAATACAAGATTCCCCTGCAGGACCTGTTTGAAGCCCAACAAACTTTCTCTCTTTTGGCAACATTTATTGTAAGTACAACTTCTATTTATACTTGCTCAGGAAACACACCTGACAGTTCCAAACCGCTGGAAGTTTTCGGGGCCTAAATTTGTTCTATTTGGTGTTGGCAGAATATAATCCTGTTTTTGATCTAATCTTTGTGTTACAGGATTTGGTTGGTTTGGAGTTATTTGGCTGTGTGTGGAAAGTAACTTTCCATAACCTTTAGCAAACTCTAAATTTAACTCTAATTTAATTTTTTCTTTAAGGATCTTAAGGTAAAAATGTGGGTACCATACTGTAAAGCAGGAAATGACATCACTGTAGCTCATAGTTTAGGTTGACAAACATAAAAATTGTGTAATTCCCAAAAAATAATGATATTCAAAACTTTATAGTATTTATGATAACTTTATATCGTATAAAACGTGTAAAACTCATATTCAAGTCACAACGCCATTAAAATCGTTAATGAGAATTGCAAAACGATAGTAAGCCACCACGAATACAAGAATCTCTAATGTGGTTGAATCTTGTAGATATTTCTACATAGTGAAACCGCGTCCAGACGTCTGTGTGTTTCTGATGTGTTTCCTGTAATGTGTTGGGCTGCTGGGAATCGATTTTGAAGTTGTGATGTGGGAAATGTACACCGTGAGTAAGTGTGTGTCAGGGGGGATGTGTATGAACATCAGCACAGTAAATCAGAGACTTTACTGAAACCGTCTGAAGTCTTTAGCCAGTCTTCAAATATACTGTGTACACACACACACACACATCCACATCTTGATCACGCAAGGATCATGAGTCCAGCCGCATCTCAGAACTCACAATATGTGTGTGAATCAAAGAACTGAATCTGGATTCATTTCAGTTTCAGGTCAGGTGGGATTATATGCAGACTGATACATTTTCCTTTTTTTGCCCCTTTTGTTTGAAAAGACAAAGTGAGTCTTTTTCACAACTTCAGAGGAGTTCGGATCCCCCATCTTTTAGGATCCAGGGAGCGCAGTGGGAGGCGTCGGGTCGGATCAGGCCCAGACTGGCTCATTGTTTAAACGGTTCGCACTTGTTTTTTTCCCTGGCAGGGGAGTGATGTGATACAGTGTGGGGGTGAGAATATGACATTTTGTCAGTTTTATTAGGCCATCACTGCTGATAAGTGGCCCTCACGGTTCAGGTAAATTATGTCTGTTTGAGGTTATTTGGGGTGTGAGACAAACTTCTGCTCCTGGAGAGAAACATTCTGAGTCTGATGCTGAGGTCCGACTGATACCAACTGATAAAATACATCATGTTTATAACAATCCAGATCTGTGTGAATTATTTCAGAGTGGCTGACATAAAAATAATTTTCACAGCACAGAAGTTGACTTGCAGATGATGTTTGTCATTTTTGATGTTAAAATACTATTTTATTTGCCTGTTTAAATGTTCAAAATGAGCAAACAAGCCATGAGTATGTTGTCTACCAATTAGTTTAGTTAGTTAGAATTAGTTAAAATAATGTCTCATAAGGCAGATGTCTATGTAGGAAACTCACTAGGTTTTGGAACAAGAACCATTGTATTTTTTTTGTAGAGATTGCATTTTGTACCATAAAAAGCCCACAGACTGCAGACAGACTTTGTTCTTGAGGTGCTGCCAAATCGTTGAAGATATTTGTCTTTATACGCTCGCTTTATATTGTCTTAAGTTTTTAATTTCCTGGCAGAAATCCTTATTTCCTGCGTCTTAGCTTTGCATTAGATTAATTGATGTTAAAAGTCCTAGCTGTCAGAAATCTGGGTGTCCTCTTGCTACCTGCAGGCACTATATAACCGATAATGACCCAAAATAACCTCCACTCGGGCTCTGCTGGGTTGTTTGGTACCTGTATGGTATGACTGACTCACAGCCCAGACTAAACTAAACCCACTGCCCATTTCCAAACGCCTGAGGTTTCATCTAAGCATATAACTACCCGAATTCTCCAGGGACAACACTCATGATTCTTGTGTTTCCATGGAGACGGCACTGTTTTGATAGGACTCATGTTTAATGTTGCTTAAGAGGGTTCTGGGATTTCTAATTAAAAAACATAAACAAGCACTGAATGATTAGAATGAAACGAGTTCTTCATTTACCCAAACTTGGACAGCAACCTCGGCACGATCTTCTGTTTGATGTTGGCCCAGCGAACAATTTTAGGTTGTAAGAACATTTCCCTAATGTTTTTATTAGCAAAAACAGTGTTTTGAAAGTTTTGGAAACAATATTTGTCTTTCTTTACCTCTCTACCTTTAAGTGACTTACGTAATGTCTGTAAAAACTATTTAGTAGAATTTTGGAAATACTAAAAAACTGAGATGAAGCAGCTCTAAATGTGTAAATGTTTCTCATATGGACATCTTCTCTGTCTCTGATGTTTCAGTTTTATGGCTTTTGAAGCTCTCAAAGGCAGACCACTGCCAACGACACAGACATGAGACAGATCTGCTGCCTGGAGCTGAGATTTATGTCCATCTGTAGAAAAGACGGATGATCTGAAATGGATGGAGAGGTTTTGGAGAGATGATCGTTTGGAGCGTGATGTTGCTGGCTCTGGGTCTGCGGATGGGTTTCGGAGAAGCGTCGCTGGTTTCCGGACCCTGCTGCGGGGATGAATGTGCTAATTGGCTCTGTCTCTCCTTGTGTATCCTGTGTCAAAGTTTCCAGGCTGACAGGCTTTGAACCACACACAGCAGGGATTTATGGGAAATGGTTGTCGGTTCTGACGTGTGGGTCCAGACACGCCCCCTCCTACCTCATGGGCCCCTCCGACTGCCTCTCTGGTTAATTAGTGATTTGTAAGCAGTTCTGCTGAGTCTTTCCAACCTTCCAGCGCTGGAAGCTTCTAAAGCACAATCTTCTAAAAGCATTCTAACAGCTAAGGTCCAAATCTTGCTTTTAAAGGGGGACTGAATCATATCAGTGGTGTTTCTCTGGGGTCACTGACGTCCATGAAATCTTTTTATGGCTTTTTCAAAGGCATTTCTGGGAAATTTATTGGCCGGTTGGCACGTCTGTTTTCGTACTTAAATACCTTAAACACTTACATGCCCGAGATCTTTTGTTTTGTTTATTAAACCTCACCACTTAAATATGATTAAATCTGCTGGATTTTTCAAAACTTCAGATATTAAAAATAATGATATGTTCTACACCTTTGAGAGGGTCTGAGGGTCTTTGCTGTCTGTCTCTGATGATGGTAATTCACAAGAGGGTGTTAATGTGCTGAAACGCAGGTGTGAAAAGTCCACACCAGTGATTATCACTTTTCCCCCAAACTGCAGAGATAAAAATGTATGTATGTGACTGTTCATGCGTACAGCACAGAGAACTGAAGTGGATTTAGACAGTGGGTCTAAAGTCAGTGTGTTGCTATGCTGTAACTAAAGGTGTTTGGAATAGTTTTGTGTCTGCTCTAAAGTTGTTCTGAGTGTGTATTTTTTAACTTTCCAATCTTTAAACATTAAACATTAAAAAAACGTTTATCTTATGCTGTTCATCTT
>JAZGTK010012933.1:0-14620 GCA_036877625.1 Ambastaia sidthimunki | reverse complement strand
TGGTTTTAGGAGGCAAACATTAACCGCTGTCATGTGTTTACTTCTAGAATACTCCATGAGTAGTGCAGATCTGTCCTCTATATCTGGCTTTAACAGTGCCAACACTCTGCATCTGGGTTCAATGAGTGGATGGCAACAACATCAGATCCAGAACATGCAGCATTCTGCTCTCAGTCAGCTGGGGTAAGTGTGCAAACACACCTTTAGCTATCAAAATCAATGTAATTATAAATGTAGTTTAAACTATAGTTTATAATCTATAAACTATAAATCCTAAAGACTAACCCTAACAGAAGATTTTTGGCATTATATTAAAAATATAGTAATAGTGTAGTAAAAAAAATATAATATACATAGCATTATTACAAATGAAAACATTGCAAATATCTCTGAAGGATTGTTAGGTATCTACACACAAGGACTAGTTAAATAACCTATTCTTTTTATTATGCGTTTATTGGTAGCACTTTATTTTACATGTACATGCTATGTGCTTACATTAGTAATTACAATAACAGTGTAAACTAGATACCAGCCCTGAACCTAACCTTAACCCATATTTAGTCCATGTAACTCCATGTTTATTAGTCCATATTTAGCCAACCCTGTTACTCAGTACTTCTTGGGGAAGTACATTATAAAGGCACATAGTGTAAAATAAAGTGCAACCTATTTACTATATATATGCGACCTCTCACTTTTACTACATTTTGTCACTGCATGCAAAAGTAAATATTTAAGTAACAAATTTTAATTTTTAATTAAATGTATAAATTTTTAATTTATTAGTAAACTGCATATTAATTCTGCAATTGTATCTTTGTCACGTGTGTACAAGAGTGCACAAGCACTCGTTATGATCCGTAACCCCCTTCATTTCCTTTCCTTCCTACAGAAATTGCTCTAGCACTCACTTATGTCAGGGTTCAAATCTGTCCCTGCCTTCTACTCAAAGCCTGCACATCAAGTCCGAACCTGTTTCTCCTCCTAGAGATCGCTCCAGCAGCACCACGCCCGCCGGCTACGGCCCTCTGCCCACCCACCCACAGCACCAGGGGCCGCCCCCACAGGGGCGTCAGGACTCGGGGCGATCCCCGGCCGACAGCCTCAGCAGCTGCGGCAGCTCGCATGAGGGCAGCGACCGTGATGAGCATCGTCCGGACTTCCATTCGCCCCTGGGTTTGGGCAGGCCCGGTCTGGACGAGCAAGACAGCCCAACCATCAAGCGAGTCCGCCTATCAGAGGGGTGGACAACATGATAAGCCACGCCCCTTTGGACAGCCCCATCATTAATCTTGACCTCCCCCATGCTAAGCAACGTGGTTCCACGGTGCCACATCCCTCATATGTTTTCGCTTTCTTTCTGCTGTGTATGACGAGTCACAATCATTACTCCCTTATTCTGTGTTTTGTTCTAGTGGGGGAGGAAGTGCTCTCTAAATTACCTGTAACTTTTTTATCAGCGTTTGTCTGATATAAATGTTGTGATTGACGGGTCCTAGGGAGGGAAAAGGGAAAGTGGATTAGTACAGCAGGGGTGGGGAGGGTTTAGTGGGCAGGGTTACTATGCATAACTTGTGCAGTGTGTGAAAAGAATTACCGTATATGCATATATATTTACACGTGTGTGTAGGTGTACATGTATGCAAGTAACAAACCAACAAAAAGTGTCAGGTACTCTTGGATTTTTTTGTAAGTATTTAAACTTGCCTCAGTGACATTCGGCCACAAGAGGAATAAAGCAAAGGGGGGTATTGCCGAGATGACAGGTTAGCACTTGAGTTGTTGTACTAGTACAATATGTACAGATTCCATTTTTGGTGCCACTCTCTAAAAGAGGGCCCCTTCGCTAAATGTATGTTATGGGTGACAATGTCATGTTGCAGGTTCAACGTATTGTACATAGAGAAAAGGCAGGGATGAGGGGGAAGGGTCAAGGTTGATAATTTTTGCTGATTTCACACAAACAAAACTGTTATGCAAGAATTTTGAAGGAATTTTTAGATTTATGTGCAGATTCCTGGGTTTTGTTGGGGGAGAAGGTATTTCAGGACCTCCAATAAAAAACAAATTCTCCTGCTGAAAGAAGGAAAGAAGGAAGGAATCGATAGCAGGATGCTGAGTAGATGAAGGACTTTAAATTAAGAGCCATGTTATTAATTCTGATGAAATTTAAAACCTAGGACTTGCGTTTATTGTTCAGTATTAAATGAAGAAAAAAGAGAAAAAAATTGTATGTTACACTTGCTTATATTTTCATATCAAAAGGAATACAATGCAAAGCATTTTGTGGCTTTTTGTAGTTTATAATGTGTTTTGATAGCTTTGCTTATGAAAAATCATAGAAGGATTGAAGAACCAGGGGCTTTTAAACCCTAAGCCATGAAATCTGAGACAGTGAACTCTTGCTTTGCTCAATGTTTTCTCTCTCTTTCTCTCTCTTTTTCTCTGTCTCTCTCCCGCTCTCTTTCTCTCTCATTGTAGAAGTTTTGTTTTTAAACGTGTATTTCTAAGTATATTGAATAATAATATTAAGAATCTTTTTAAAAAATCTGTGAAATTAACATGCTTGTGTATAGCTTTCTAATATATGAATAAATATGATAAAAATTATGGTCATAACTTTCTCCCCATTGTGGGGTTTTGTGCAGTTGCACATGTTAATTGTGTTATTATTATATTTTTTTCTCACCGGACTGAGTCTTTCAGGGGCAAACATAGAACGTTCAAAATGTTAGTTTCAATTTAAGCTCCTTTTCATCACCCTCATGAATCTGCCCCCACTGCCCTAAGATGTTGAACCTTTAACAAGCACAAAGTACTTGTCCTGATCCCTGCTTTAGTTTAAATGATTCACAGTATCATTTCCAGTGTCACGTTGATCAACATTGCACTGAAAAGTTAAACTATATGACAGCACAGTCATATATACCTCATGACTGCTTGTGTAAGCTTGTATCATCATTTAGTGAATTGTGGCTAGTTTTGTGTTTTATATAACTTGACTGTGCATTCTGTAATATTGACATTGGATTTGTTAGTCTGTTTTTCTACCAAAGACAAAAAGTGTTATTTGCAGATACATTAGCCTTTCTGGCTTCAAAACCATTGTGTTTTCTCACAAGTTGTTCATGCTAGTGGCTGGTACCTCTGACTCACCCTTCCAGTGCCTCAGATTACCTTTCTATGAGTTGGTCTTGTTGAGAATTTGGAATTGTTCTCCCCTAACAAGTGTACAGTATTGTGAAAATTGCCATTATTTGTTGTTCAGATTTAAATTGTCCATGTTTGACTCTCCGGTTCATTTTTTTCATAGATTTATTTTTTCTTGTCTTTTTCTGTTTTATCTCTTTCGAGTGTTGTTTCCATTAAGTATATAAATCACAAAATAAAAAATGAAGAAAAAAATGCTGAAAAATTCTGTAGTAACAAATGTAGCTTGTACAAACCTACGAGGGTAAGGTTGAAAGAAAGTGTCTTTTTTTTAACCAGGAGAAAGACGCTTTTAGCGGCACAAGCTGGACTTTGTTGCCACTTAAAGACAGATGTCATTAAATTAAAACACATCTCTGTATCTCAAGGGACTTGATTCAGCTGTATGTAGTAAAAATTAATGTATGGATTAAAAATTGTTTCTCCTGCTGGGACTAAAAAGGTATTTGTATTTTGCAGAGAATTCAGTAAAGTTACTGGCTTTCCTAGTTACACAGAAGTCCTGGTGTGATTTTTATTGTGTGTACAGATATTTTGTAGATTACACTGAATGGCATTAAGTCAGTATCTCTAAACCATCCACTTTCCTGGATGACCTTTTACCAATTTATTTTCAAATCAGCATTTTCACAAATTATTTTAGGAGATTATAACCACATCTTATTAATCACTGCATGACAGACTAATTACTGTGATCATATCCCTAAAATAGTCTTAACAGATTTTTTTAGCTGGAAGTAACCTTTAATAAGAAAAACTTAACAGAGATCTCCAAACCTTAATTTGTGTGGTGTATAGTAAGACATCAGTAAGAAAGGTAAATTTGTCATTTGATGGTTAACAGACACTTTTAGAAGTTTCTGAATCATATTTTAGGCCATAGTCATAATGCATACATATCACTTTTTTTTCAATACAAACCATTACAAACGTTACGTTGTGCCCGTAAGTGTGTTATCACGTGAATGTGGAATAAACACATTTACATTTGTTGCCAAAATAAACCTAGGACAATATTCTAGTCAGTTTTATTAAGCAGTTCTTTACTGATCCTTCTATCATACAGCATGACACAATATGATTTCCTCTGAGCAGGATGGGCTTTAGTTAATCTTTTGAAAGATGTTAGCTCCTGGATATTAAAGTGCTAACATATGTGCTAACATTCAAACCAAAGAGATATACCATAAATATAGCATATACTACTATTAATAGTAGTAGTGGTTCATTCCCCCGTGTGTCTAAAATGTCTACACTGGTGAGAAAACAAAGTCGCCGTTTGTGCTCTTGGCCACAAGATGTCACTATTGTGTAATTTTTCAAGTCCCTCTGACGCTTTTGTGACGATGACTATTGTCTTTATCTGATTGCATTAATCAGCAACAACATTAGGAGAATACTGCTGAACTAAATGCTGCAGTTATAAATAGGCAATATATCGATCACACGTTTTATGAAAAACCAACGTTTATATTTATAATGAGATCTGAACATGGGAGGTTTGTGACCAAGTGACTGTTTTCATTGTAAATCGATTAGAATATGATATTCCAATTCTCTTTTTTACACCATATTAATATACATATATAATGTATAAATATATACATATAGGTATGGAATATTACTGTAGGATAGTGTCTCATTTCCAGTTCACAAATAAGCCGATTTCACTAGACTTGATCACCCAATTCATATACCTTCATATACCAACATGCTTCATATACCTACTTACCTACTATACACGCGTCTGTGCTGTAACAGGTGTTATGTAAATCATATATCAAATAAGTATTATTTAAATGTTGATATAAAAAATGTATGTAATGTATGCGATGGCCAATAAGCAACTCTCAAAACAGAAATAGTTTCAAAGTTTTATCAGTTCATCAACGTTCCACCTTTAAATCACTGCACACATTTTATTAGCTCTCCGTTAAGTTACACATCAAAAATACCTTTCAGAGAAGTATATGAACAACAAACAAACGAATGAAACAGAGTTAATCAAACGCACAGTTTTTATTTGACAGGAAATGTTCGGCATAAACAGAAATCTTGTGAGGCTCTTTAAAACAATTTTAATATAACGTTTATTGTGATTTTTGCATTGTCAAAAAGGTATTAAAGGTCAAATGTGCAGTCATTATGAAGTTTCAATGTTAAAAGTATAAAGATAAACTATAAAGTTAAAAGGAAAAAAATTAAACTTAAAACATTATGAGACTAAAGAAGTACGAAGGTGTATGTAATGAATGACATTATTGCAGAAAGCTTAGTCTGATCCCAATATAACTGATGCCAGATATAAATAAACGCTTCGGCGTTTTGAGCGCGTTGGTGGCTCTCAGAGTCGAAATTGAACGAAAACATTGCAACATAACGGTAACGATACCAGTTCCTTAGAGATTTAAAAACCCAAACTATGTTTCCTATAAGTTAAACATTTTGTTTGAGTTAAACACTATATTTATCACATATTAGATATTAATAACACCAATTAATAATGTTTGATTCATTATTATTGGTTACATTGCGGTTGATTTTGGATAATAATCGACAATTTGCAGACGAATATTACGTCATATCATAATTGTAAAACAGTTTTTAAACGCAGAACAGCAAATCAGGATTAAATTCCGTAAAGTTTAATTTAAAATAATGACAATGATAATGCGTATTTGGAAGACCTCTTTTTAACCATCTCGTTCATCTTTTATTAAGCGCTCACACTTCCAGCATATAGGCTACCCTTTAGAAAAGTATATAAAATAAAACATATGTATTAATTAAATGTTAATAGAGAGTTAACTCAGAAACGAATATAACGTGCTCTACCGAACAAGGGAAAGCCATTATTTTTTCATGCGAAAACTCGTGTTAATGTGTATCGAATTTTATTTCCTATAAAGAAAAGATGTGTGAAACAAGAAATGAACATAAAACTCGTGTCGAATTAAGCTAGCAGGCATTTTTGTTTGTTTATTGTTTTCGTATTTTCGGTTTGCTTACAGTTGTTACAATTACTGTAATAATCTATATAAATTTAAGAAAGAGTATTAGCCTAGAGCCGCCGCCAATTTATTTTGATGGTAGCTTCGAGAGAGAAAGAAAAGAAAATTGTAATAATTATAATCTAATAATAATAATGATAGATTATTTTGCTAACTGATAGATATTTTTATATTTTTTACATCCAAGTTTTTAATTGCTCGTTACATTTCTACACCAGTTCCCTTTTGTGCATTACACCACTAGATGTCGCCACGTGATACAATATACGTTACCTCTCATTTCATTGTCACATTCAGTGAATTTCTGGGGAATTAGTAACTAAGGCAATACTTAGAAACAATTGTAATATAAAAACACACTATTTATTATTTAGGTGCAGACATCTTAAATACTTATTTAGAACTATTTAATTAACTATTTAAACGTTTAGAGAAATACGGAGTTAATCAACGGGTTATAAATCAATGGTATAGGTATATCGTAATACACGCAAAATAAACAACCGTTTAAAATGTATTAAAGGCATGCAAATTTGCAATTGTTAAAATATTTATTAAAAAATGCCATTCTTGATTTACTATTTATCTATTCTATGTCGTGTGCACTCGTTGCATTCGGCAAATGTGTGAAATGCACGTTTAGCCTTGACTTTAACAAAACGCCTTCCCATAGCTGGAATATTTTATATCTATCACAGTACTAAAAAAGAAAGAAAGACAGAAAGACAGAAAGAAAGAAAGAAAGAAAGAAAGAAAGACAGAAAGAAAGAAAGAAAGAAAGAAAGAAAGAAAGAAAGAAAGAAAGAAAGAACAGATTCGTTTTGACGGTAAATATTGTATGTGCTATGCTCTTGTTCTTTTTGTTCTTTCAAAAAATTATTTAGGCACGTGAGTTATTAGCTGCGCATAACAGGGGCAATATTTGCCATTTTGACTATATTTGCTGACATTTCACGGTAGTTTGTTAATTTTATTCTACAATAAGAACAACATTAAGTATGTTTCATCTAATAACAAGTGTAGTCCAGGAAAAGGGAGGAAGTCCTGGTGACAAAAAAAGAAAATCATGATGTACGTTTCATCCAATGGAAGGCTTTAATGTACTGTACGAGAGAAAGTGTGAATTAAAATGTCATACAAATCCTCATTTTGCAATGAGGCGTCTATTTCTGTGGGTCTCATAAAAAAATCACAAAGTTGTTAACATACTTTTCAAATAGACTGCATGTGTATAATGAAAATGAAAACTTCTGGCTGGTACAGTTAAGAGTGCATTTAATAGAAGCAATCGTGAAAATAATAATAGACCGTTTTAATTTTCCATAACAGTTTGATAGGAGCTGTGGGAAAGTTGGAACTCCTTTTCTGTATAGGTTTTAAATATGCATATATATGGTAATTACGGTCCTGCTGTGTTGCAAACAGGCGCAGCCTATAACACACGTGTTCCACTTTGGACCGTATGAAGTCGCCAAGATGAGGGACATAAGAAGTCCAAGTAAGTCCAATTTCTCTCATTGACGTCTGTTTCATATAACGATATATAACGGGACAGCATGATGTTGCTTTAAAGCGGACAACATGCGAGCACACGACAGCACGTGTGTTGACCCATTGGGAGTAAATCTTTACGTGTGCCCGTCTGACCACTTCTATTGGGTGCCAGATCAGCTGAGCAAAGGTTCTAAAGATGAAGATCAGGTGCTTTACGAGTAGGAACTATACTGGAAAGACGTCTTTTTTCTGCGCAAGAAGTTGGAAAAGCGTCATGCCTCAAATGTGCGCCAAATTATATTAATAGAAAATGGATATTAGGCCTAAACACGACTTTAGGGGTAAGTTTTAAGGTCAATCATATCTCTGTCAATCGGAAGTTAAAAGCAATAGGTTACGTGTGCCGTTTAATTTTTAAGCCTTTTGATTTTAAATTTGCTTTTTAAGCTACCAGCCCAATTGTCTATATGTTCACGAGGCAACTATAAGAAAATATATGAAAGACTGTTAGTGAGTTAAAAACGATGAAGTCTGTCTATTATGTTAAAATGGTCTTAAAGTCGATTTGTAGTATGTTAACGTAAGTACAAACCAGTTTCGCTTAGCTAATTTTAGTTCGTATGAAAGTCTTCAAATTGTATGTATTTGACTTGTATGTATTATTTTGATATGTCAAATAATAACTGTATCTATTTTTCCCCATTTACTGACTTTTCTTAATGTGGAATGTGTTGATTTAACGATTTTCTATAGACATGTCCCTTCTTTCTTCTTGTTAGAGTTCAAATTTCTTTGTTCACTAATAATGCTTTTTAAAATTTTCAATAGCATCTTATAATATTTATGCCAATTAACGAATCCTAACGACATAATAAAAACAATAGTGTGAAGTATTGCGAAAACATATCTACTCGTTAAAATTAAACAATAATGAAGACAATGCTATTCAACATAAAATCCGCATACGAAGAGTCAAACCTTTGCCACATGATTCTACCAAAACGAAGGAAATATAAAGACAACGCAGCCAATGTGAATGGGAAGAAAATTCAAATATACCTTTTAAATATGCATCAGTATTAAAAATAATACACACGCAAGGACCAACTGCGGTGAAGCTGTAAGAATGGCGAAGCAGACGTCTCATTATGCATGATGGGCGATTTCCCTGGCAAACAGTCTTCGCTTCTTTACTGCATATGGTCCAGTATTCACGGTAAAGAAAGGCGCTTCCTTTCGATAAAAACAGCAACTTACATGTTCTTCCCAAAAGAAACGAACCACCTCGAAGCCGATGAGGGGAAATTACTCCGACCGCTGAAAGAAAGGCTATGTTGGGGGATTTGCATATTTGATGCGCTAATTTCCCCGATGTATTTAAATATGGCTGCACGTAGCCGCTGGGCTTGCTACGTCATTGGACGTGACCTCGTTGTAAAATCTTAACGTGAATTCGTTTAACTCGAAGTGCTAGCAATAATGAGAAACTGAAAGGGATGAAGAATTAACAAAGGTTATTCTGAAGCGTCCACCAATAAACAATAACTTAAAATCTGAATTTGAAAAATATTTCTAACTCAAAAATACATTAATACATAAAACCAACAGGCAAAAAGAAATACATAAATACAAACAATTAAATAACTAATTATAATGTAAAACTGTATACATATGTTGTTGCATGTATGCTATAAGCTTATGCATTAATGATCCTTGATGTAGCTGAAGTAAGGCCTCGTTTTTGAGCCTGCGTGTGGGTGCGCTCTTTATGTTGTAGGGGAAGTTTAATAAGAAAATTAGATTACGGCTGTATATTAGTTACATATATTGGTTACGTATTAGTGTGCAAGTTTTTCCCAAGCTAATGATGTCTTCTTAGTGTCAAAGCAGGCCATTGCGTTCCGTCAGTCAAAACGTGTTGTGCAGAAGCGCTCGGAGCAAATTCATTACCGCAGTCAATCCGTAACCTGGTCTGGGAACTCGGGGCTAGTCCACGCCAATAGAGGAACAATGCCTCCTCAGTTCAAGTTCAACAAAAGACCTGGCGAACTTGTTTGAATTTCAGAGCACGTTCTTTCTTTCACAGAGAAGACTGCCCCCTCCCGAACACCCTTCATGAAAAAAGAAAAGGGGGAAAAAACATGCCGACCTTCTCTGCTCAACAGTGCACTTTTCTATTTGGTGCTGCAGACAAATAGGTTATGGGAAACTTCTCAACCCCTCCTCCCTCTCTCCCCCTCTCACTGGTCCTAGCTTATACGGTAGCCGTCGTTCTGGTGCGCTTGGACTGCGCTCTTGTGAGAATCAGATCCGCTGAGGCACGCGTAATAAACTGAGCACTAGCGGCAATTTTAAACCGAAAACTCCATGTGTATGCCGGGTTGTTGCTGAGACAGAACTCTATATCTACAGCAGGAGTTGCACCTGGTCACGTCGACTTCGTCATAATTAAAAAAAAAACTTGCTCAAGTGAGTACACCTGGAGACATTTCTTATCTTTCTGTATTTAGGTCCAGTAGAAATTATTGGGTGCTCTTCATATTACAGACAAAAATACTTCTGAGTTAATTGTATATTAGCCACAATGTTGTGTAAATTTTATAGTTAACATATTTTAAAGCTATGATCAAAAGCGTTTGTCTCAAGGCCACGGTCTCATGCAGTGGGTGAAAAGTTTTTGAAAGGTGGTTCATTTATTATTTTTGTACTGCCTAGACACGGGTTTTGATTTTGAGTCTTAAATACATTTGTTATCTTCTTTCATACAAATGCATTTGTGTGTTTGCATTTGTGTATACGAACTGGGTTGGGACATTGTTTGAGCTGTCACTATTAATTTAACAACTGTACAGTTGATTGCGTCTTAATATTTAGACATTGCATGACACATGCAGAATATTTTTGTCATTTTCAGTTTAAAGAAAGGTCAGTGACTGTGACATAGGAGATGTAATATTTAATATAATGCATGTTGTTCTGTTATCTGTGGTAATGCCTTAGGTTAGCTTTAAACAAGCTTTAAATGGCCTCGCCAAGAGTCAAATAATTTTATTCACAGACATAAACTGTGCATTGTCTTTGATATTAGAAATGTTTTACATTCTTCTACCCAAATCCCATTTTGGTATAGAGTAATGTCAAGTTCCTCTTACAAAAGAAAGAAATAACCCTAATGTCAAGCAAATCAAGGTACAGTTTATATTAATATTAATTTAAAAAAATCAGCAAGAAGGCCAGCATGGTAGATTACAACTTGTCATTTCTTTAGTCTAGTAGGCTGTTTATGAAACCTGTTTGGCCAAAATTAGAAACGTGTAAAGCAAGGACCATCTTTTAAAAGTTAATTATGTAAGCTGAAATTCATATATTGTGACAACGTCTCAGATAGCGCATTCAATCAGTGGCACAAGGTGAAAACCAAATTAAAGACACATTTTGTACATGCTAAAGACAATTTTATTGAGCAAGTTTTTCAGCTTCAAAACGTCTTGAGTGCCCCCTTCACAAACGCTCACACGCGCGAAACAGAGAGAGAGCGAGCGAGCGAGCGAGAGAGAGAGAGAGAGAGAGAGATGTACTTTAAACCCAACATCCTGAAACCCACACATAAGCTAAAATAGCGCGATCACCTTTTTATTGATAGGTTTGTTATTCATTTACTGCACGTATTTACACCACAGAACTGGAAGTACATTGCGCATTTATTCATTTGAAAATAGATATTCTGAAACCAGTTGTCAGAATAAAGGGACATCGATATAAATATGAGCAATGGAACATGCATTCTAGACAAGCCGCCGCTGATTTACAATAGGCTATCGACCATACCTTGCTTAGCCTATTGACTGGCAATGCAAGAATTACTATCGTAGATTTCAATTCAGTCGTACAAATTAGATCCTCGCAAAAGAGAACGACTGACATTGTTTCTCGATTATTTCCATGAAGCGTGCAAGTCATCGTCACCACAACGCTGGCAAGAAAATACATTATGCGTTTACCAATAGTGTGTGAGTGTCGCAGCTTCATCCTGTACAAGGGATGCGAATGGACTCTGGAGATTTCTAATTACATCATCACCATTGCCTTACACTAGTGGTCCGAGACCTTTGACCTTCTCTGGCTGGTCCATATTTTGGTACTCGAAGCCCGTCCCCCGCTTACCCCCTCCGCCCCCCCACTCCTCGAGATGTGGCCCTGTTCCCTCTCTCAGACCGCTGGCAGCAGCAACACAATCCTCCTCTCGTCTCGCTTATAGCAGCTCTCGGGGATGTGTGCTATTACCGATCTCATCCGTGAACGGACAACCCGCCACCACTCGGCCAAAAATCAGAGAGAGATCTCTTCATTCAGTGGCGAAAGAAAATGCGACGTTATTTCCGTGTACACATTTTTTTCTTCTGGAATCGGATTTTCCTTCGTATAATCTCGCTGCCGGTTCCGTGGGATATCGCCGCTGCTGCCACGATTTAACAGAGCCAAAGGAGCCTTTTGTGAGATTGGGAGGTAATTTGCAATGCAAATGATGGCCTGTGCGAGGATGACTGCTTCTTATTCGACAGGCTCACTCACTCCAACTCTCATATTGTTTTAACGTTTAGTGCTCCTATGTCAAATGGATTATAGCTTCTGTTTTGATCTTTAATACCCCATGAAGGAACTGCCGTTTGTTTTGTTTATTACGTTGCAGCATATACTTTTAATAACTCTAAACTGGGTAACTTGACAGTTGAGAAGTTCCGTGCCTATTTTATTCTGTTTTAGCAACTTCTCCACCTGGATTTATTCTATCACAAGACACGGAGGTATCCGGAGATTACTGTTGTGGAATTGGAAGCGAGTTGTTATCTTTGGTTATCTAGCTGTATGAGTATTTTGGACTTCATAAAGCTAGATAACCGAAAGTAAAAACTGCCTCCTGGTTCATCGAAAACTCTGGATGCTTAACAACATGAAGACACCTAAAAGATAGAAATAATATATTTGAAAAATATAAAAAGAAATTGTCTTAAATCTTAGAAACAAAATGTTTAAGTTTAGAATATTTAAGTATTAAACGCTACGTCACCTACGAATTTAGGTTTATTTAGGTTTTATTTTGTATTAGATTGCTTTTAAAATTGTGGTTTCTGCTCATCAGATGCACGCACAAAATAACACGTTTAAGAAAAAAAAGTTGAAGCAAGCAAACTAAAAAGTTGGTCTCGTTTTCCCCGTAAAATTACCTTTTAGCTAAAATAATACATGAATGGGAAGAACTTTCATTAACATGCTTCCAGAAATTTGTCCAGCCTATATGATGATCTCACTAATTTACTGAACACTGTCATAAGCTTGAGAAACCCACGTGCTCACTATTTATTTAAGCTCGGTCGCCTTTGGCCAGGAAACGGCGCTGGCATCCCAAACAGAAATAATTAGGACATATAGAGAGCGCTAACAAAAATGAAAAGGGATGGGCACAAGGGGAGCGAGGGGGTCGGTCCTCCTTAAGTGATTCCGTTAAACGGAGCGCAGTAGATGTGAACGACTGGACGCTCCCATTCCCACGCTCGAGGGCAAGTGGCAATGCCACGGCCCTATCCAGAATATGACAGACAGCGCCGGCGGGGTGGGGGCTGGGGGCGACATGGGTCATGAAAAGATGTCAAGTGCACCCGACTCATCTGCATCCCTTTAGAAAGTGGCGGCCGTTCCCAGCCTCAGCAGACGCGGGCCCCAAAGTATAGGAACAGTAGTCTAACGGCTGTGAGTATCTCACAAGCATGATATATACACTGATTATGAGGCGTATGTAAGTATGGGAAATAGTCTGTAAAAGAAGTGGAATAAAAAAGTTGTTTATTTAGGCTTTTAAGCATATCTCCTTTGCAGGTTTGCCATAGACGTGTTTAAAAGATGACATCACCACTATTGTCCTGCCTTGTATTTGAACTTGAGAAGTGTGAGATTTTTTTTGTCTGGCTTATAGCCCTCTTATTATAATGTTTTAATTCCCTACAAAAGAGTTTTATTTCAGTTTGGCATTTTTAATTTATTTAGAATTATTAGCTGTAGACTAAATTGGATATTTTATAGGCCTAAAAGTTAATTGTAGACTATTAGTATGTTTATTGACATAATTCACACAAAGTTCTATAATTTACTAAATCAATCTTAGCACATTGTGATTTAAATTTTAAAGAGGGAACTCTTTACACAGTGCAATAGAAATTTTACAAAATGTTCTACTAGTGAAATATTTAATAATTTAAAACATTTTAAAAATACAGAATCATCTTTTGTAACAGAAACAGGCACCTGTCAAACAAAATTATTTTTTTCTTGGCACACACACACACACACACACACACACACACACACACACACACACACATACACACACACACACATACATATGCAAACCATCATCCTAATTTCTCATAAGATAATGTTATGTGCCTCTTGTTTTATCTATCTATTGCATGCTTTGTATGCACCAGCCCTTGACAGTCAATTTATTGAAAATATTGACTGTATTGCTATTTAATGTGTACTGTTGAAAGGCCGAATATAAGGTTGAATGTGTGCAGGTGTTGTTAGAATTGCTTTCATTACTGGTATTTCAGTTTCAGGTATTAAAGTTTGAGTGATAAAATAGGGTCTAGATCTTGATTTTTGTGTTTTTAAAATATGACTTTTAAATATACAGTAGTTGCTTTTTGAATGTTTTGTTGAATTGACCTAAACACAGTGCGTACTCGCGCTCAAAGATTTAACTAAATATTAATTATGTTTTACATGATTAAGGACCTAGAGTGGGATAAACTCCAAGGTTCCTCCTGAATATTAATTTTTATGTAGTAAGCTGGCTGCCGGCAGCTCTATGAATGGACCTTTTCCTATTGTGTGTGTGTGTGTGT
>JAZGTK010012932.1:0-14621 GCA_036877625.1 Ambastaia sidthimunki | reverse complement strand
CCTGCTTTAAACAGTCTGAGATCATGGCTAAAAATAATAAAGATGTTCCCTGTATCTCTCTAGGGGAAGCACCACGGTTGCTCATGTCTGGTTTTAGTCAGCGTTTAAAGGGGCACAACAATACTGTACTGCTTCTTGAGCAGACTTTAAAAAGAAAAACAGCACAATTTAAAAAATACACAGATTTTTTTGTTGTTGTTTGATGCTTGCTGTGATGCATCTACAACACTGATTTCAACTTGTACAGAAACATTAAATCCAGTCCAACCCAGATCTCAGCCAACCTGGGACCCTAGTATGAAATATATATTTATATATGAATATATATTACTTCATGAATCATGACAAAAATAAAGAAATGTGTTTGGTAAAATATATGTTGTAATATATATTTAAGAAATTTTATTAACTTACAAATTAGAAAAAATATTCATAAATTATTTAAAATGTCTTATAAGAAAATTCCCTGTTTTACATACTGTATCATACTGTATCTAGGACACCTGTTTGAAATTCCTTGACCCAGGAATTTTGTTTTTAAATGGACACATACTGTTACACTGGGCCTTTCATTCATACTCCTCTTGCCATTTGTGTTACAAATTATTTAGTGCAGCCTGTTTAGTCCTGCTGGGAAAAATGAGGTTCTGTAGCCTGCAGAAGTTCCAGAGTCGACTTTTAAGGGCGCTTTTAGGAACTGTTTCTGTACCGTGATGTCATGTCTTCAACTGCCCAAATGAGTGTACAGGTATGCATGAGTGAGCTTACCCTGACCTGACAGCATGCCTCTCTCTCTCTCTCTCTCTCTCTCTCTCTCTCTCTGATTCTCTGCCTGACTCACACACATCTACAGATGCACAAACGTACCTTCTCTCTTCCATTTCCCTCGTGCTGTAGGACCAGAAATGGCGATGGCACCTTAGAATCTGGAGTTGTGTTAATTTATTCATTGCCACCTGTCTCCATGTTCTCACATGATGTGTCTTCAACCACCCTGGATTGTCTCTCTGGCTGTCGGAATTTAACAAAGGACACCGTGATCTCTTTAGAACTTTTTTAATGGCTTTCCGCACTGTCGGCCCGTTCTGTCTGTCAACTCTTGACTTCCGTCATCTCTGATCCAGAGTGCAGAAGTGCCCTGGGGTTTTTTCTCTGAATAAAGGCAGGATAAAGTAAAATATAGTCAAGCTGGGCCATCATCAGAGGTTCCAGAAGTCCACTGCTTTAGAACTTACCGGTGCTTTTATCTAAACGACTTCTCGTTTTGCAGCGTTTGTACGAGTAGATTTGTGTACGCTACCGTCTGATGGGATACGGGGCCAAGCTGTGCAGAAAACAGATGCTGGACAGATGCTGATGTTGAAACAGGTCTCAAGCAGAGCTGGTTTTGGTTTCCGCTGGGTGAGGTGGCTTTTGGATGACATCTGGGTGTTGTAGGAAGCTTTCAGGATCTGGATCTTATGGCATTTCTGTGTGGCATCAGCAGAGCTTTTCGCGGTGACAGTGGTGAGTAGCGCATGGGATGGTGAGAGAGCGAGAGAGGGAGATTGAATTCTGCAAATAGGCTTTGCTTAATACGGTTAATTATCACCCCACTGCGTGGCTTTGTTTCCTCTAAACTGCTAAATCCATCAGAATAGAAATGAAATTTCGGTGTGAAATTGCACGTTAATTGTGAAATTGGCTGTTAGCATGTAAGTTTTTCTTTTAAACCTTACAAAGAAAGAATCTATCTTTATTATTGACCTCCGCCCGATTCTATTATCTGATCTTATGTCTTGGAACGAGACAGGCAATAAAAATATCTTATTATTCGGCTATTCCGTCTGGCTTAACAGAATGTCAAAGCAGTCTGCATAATAATGTATGAGTAATCCAAGGGACAAGACTGAAGCATCTGATTGGTTAGCCAGGTAAGCTTCTGATTGGTTCTTATCAAGATTTCTCTCACCTCGTGCCGGTCTTACGTCTGCTACCCTGTCGTGACAGGCTGTTAAATCTCTTTATAGTAACTGAAACTAAATTTGAATATTTTCTTTGAGAAAATGTGAGTAGTGCTGCTTGTGCTAAAATTGCAGACAGGCTGTTTTGGATGGTAGCTGGGGAATTGTTTTGTGATTGTTGTTAGTGTTTTGGCACAGTGTGCAGTTGCTAAGGTGATCTGGGTGGTTGCTAGACCGTTGCTAGGGTGTCCTGAGTGGAGTGATTTTTAGTCCTTAAAAATAATTCAGCTCTCTCCTTCAGTGCCCAAAATCATCCAGCAAGCCAAAATTCCAGACACTTAGAAAAATAATAGCACGCCTTTCTTCAACATTCTGCATGATTTAAGGGAATTGTTCATGTATGTAGCTCAAGAAAAGTCTTTTTAACACTTGCTATTAGGGGTTTGTATTGTTACCTATCCGCAGAAGTAATAATGATGCATTCTTTAGTAAGAACCACAAATTAGAGCTTTCATTAGGAGGCTGTTCATTTGCATCCAGACAGGCTCTTCAGGGGCACTGCAGGGGAAACCGCACATCGTACAACTGAATTGTTGAATTGCCGTGTGCATTCTGTGGTCTACATTCATTGTGCATTCGCTCGTATCCACGGTTCACGTTACTCATTATTTTTCTGTATGTGTGATCTGTACATAACAGGCATTGAGGTTTGATTTGTGAAGCTGTCTGAAGTTTTGGGATGGTGCAACCTACCAATGATATAGCTGTCTCTCTCTCTCTCTCTCTCTCTCTCTCTCTCTCTTTCACTCTGTAACCCAGATTCAGGGCAGGATGTTGAATACCTCACATTGCTCAGTCACTGAAATTGACTTTTCTTTATTTACATACTGACAGCTTGCATCAGAGACACGTTCTTTAAGGGCGCTGGATTGATAAAAACGTTTTATTTTGCAATGAATTAACAAAGCAACATCCTTTGTCTTCATTCACAGAACTCGCTCTGATGAGGTAGCAAAGCCTTGGGCTACTGTATGAAAAACAACTCACGCGCTGTTTTACACTTTGCGTAGCGCGTGACCGCGGAAAGCTTTGAAACTTTTGCACGTAGGAGCGTTTTGCGTAGCGTTGATGGAGTGTTTCTGTTTTCCTCCACACAAAAACAAATAAAATCTGTTCCCACGAGTTCATGTTGATTTTCGAAATCGAAAATAGCATGACGCTCGTTCGAAACAATGTGATACGAAGATATAAAGCTTACCTTTATTTCACTAATCACATCTTAAAATATCTTTAACTCAGAACCTGGGACAAATTCAAGGAAATCTGTTTCCTGGATGTACCAGTAATCCATTTACTGACCTTTGTGTTGTTCAGAACATCACCTGCTTTCTCTAAATGGCTGGAACATTTTCGATCAGACGGTCCTTTTAGGGGAACTAAACTCACATCATCGACTGATATCAAAACATGTCATTTACTTCAATTCAGTTGTTTCTAATATAGGCTGTAATTTTATATAGGTATAGCACCTGATATTTATTTACATATTTAATTGCATTAAAATAAATTTATGTTTACATGAATTTACAATTGTTCTACTGTGTATTTTAGCTAGTGTCATAAACATACATAGAGTACATACAGTATTACATACAGTAAATCACAGATGTTTCTCTGAAGACCAATAGACAATATTGAACTATTTAATTGTTTTTATGAGGTTTTTTATCATATTTTCATGTTAAATTATGGACATTTTAAGTTTTGCCATTTCATTGGCCAGTTCTTACAGATTCTACTTCTGAATTATTAATTTATTCATGGAGTAAAAATATCAGAGCGAACTTAATGCAAAGAAGTAAATCAGGCAAAATCAAAGATGATAAAGAAGAGCTAATTAATATTCATGAGCTCTTTGTTGCATATTCATGTCACACCCTGTCTGTCACACATGCTGTAGAGACTGTTGACTGTGATGTCTGTAGAACAGCTAGTACACAGAAACTGTGGCCTTTTCAGGGCTATGCATTTAAAATAAGTCTGTCTGTTCCGCTTCCTGTGGAGATGCAAGCAGTTATCGTCACACAAGTAGCGCCAGTCAGTGCTTTTCCATATTGCATTTTTTGTTTCTGTTATGACAGCCCAACAGATCTCATTACAAATTAATTCTGAATTCATTCCAACTGCTAATACGAACGCTAGTGTCAAATATACTGTGTTTTTTAGTCATTTATTATTCATATTCAAAAATTGTCATGCCAGTTTCAGCATTCATGTGTATTAGTTTTATAGCTGAGTTCTGCATATTTTTAATATTAATTTCATACAGTTTATTTTTCCAATGATGTTATCAACATATAAATTTAGATAAAACAAAATAAGGTAAACTATAGAAAAAGATATATAGTCCATATATCTATAGTCCTGGATGGAAGTGTATATACATTTTTATATATATACAGGATTGCCTGTTAGCTCTTTAACTGACTGGAGGAGAAAATGGAGAAGACATGTTTGTCATCCTCTGTGGTGTTCAGAGAAGTTCTCGTTCAGTTTGACCTTCCCTCATTCCGTGAGCAGCTCTTGCAGGAAATGATTTATTAATGAAAGGATATTTTTAATACTGGCTGATTCAGAGCTTTTTTGTTGCCTTTGGTTCAGACTAAAAAGCAGAAATAGGATGTTGCTTCTTTTTGTTTGTCTCATAAGTGTTTGTTCCTGTGTTGCTCAACTGGTAAAGCATTGCGTTAGCACCCAAAAGGTCAAGGTTCAATCCCCAGGCAACAAACGAACGGTAAATCGCTTTGCCAAATGCATAATTGTAAATGTAAGTTCACTGATTTGTGTCCAATCCACTGACCACACAGTGAAGTCAAACTGGGCATGACTGATGATAGAGACCAAATTACCCATCAGCCCCTGCTTTAATTTCTGGTGAGACCTGAACTGTCAATATGAAGTGGATTATATATGAATCTCATTTATAAACCTCCCAGTAGGCGGTCTGGGTTGGGCTGGTAAGCATACCCCAATTAACCTCTTCTGCTAGTAGCTGTAACTACCGCGGTTGTAGCCGTGTACTCTGATGAAATATTTTTTTGCAAACACCAAATACATCATAAATATATAATTATATTACAGTAGATTTCTTACTGGTGCTTGTTTTATTATGCACTTCTTTGCCTCCTACCGTACTCGTTTTAGCTCATAGAGATGAAGAGCATGCGTTTACTCATTAGAATAGAATAGAGTAGATTTGTTTTATTATCACACGACCGTGGGTGCAATTTTTAATTAACTTACAGTACATTTATTACAAGCAGAATCTCCCTGGAGCAACATGAGTAGTTATTATGCATGACCTAATCTGCATCTAATTTCCATATTTATATTGCAATCCGGCATGTATTAGCAGATACTGCGGAAAAAAAAACAGTTGCAGAAATTCACTGATTCGATACAGTTGATCAATAATAAAGTATAAAGTTATCACACCTGCATGTCCATAACTTCTGATTTGACTGCTTAACTCCATTTACAAAGGTTGAAATTCTAGTAATGTTGTGTCATGTGAAATCAGTGAGTTGAATAAAGGTTTGTAGGAATAAAGGTTGAAAATAGTTTTTAATCTTTCTTACCTTGCCAGTAGGGTCACCATCATTTGAATACACCTTAATACCCTTTTCTGCCAATTATCCTTAATTAACTAGAATTTTGTGGGTGGTTACCTGGGAGTTGCTATGGAGTTTCCAGCATGTCTTGTTTTGAACGCATTGCTAACAGTTGTTATGACGTTTTGTGTGGTTTCTAGGCATTGTGAGGTGCTCCCAAGTCTATAATATCCCACAGACCCTATATATGGCCTGTATGGCCTCCTGTTCAAATATTGATTCGTGTAGCTTCCACAGATTGCTTATGTTCATAAAATAAGCGATGCTGGTTTCTAATCATCTTCCGTTTCCCCCCCCGCAACACATCTCACACGCGCCTGCTTGCATCTCCACATGCTTGTGATCTGTTTGGAGTCTGGCTGTGCTCTGTTCCTGCAGTCAAAGTAAACAGAGCTCAGTGTCTGTGACCTGCTGTTTTTCAAGGGTTTCAAGGGGATGAGACTCCCGCTGGCTCGGCTATGTGTTCCGCAGCCTCAGATCCGAGCACACGGAAGGCCAAATGGATCGGCCACAGCTGGAGATGCTCACGTTTATGGAGACCTAATGCTCTCACCATATATAAGGCCACAGTTTCCTGTACAGCATGTAGGATCGGCTGGAAAAAGTGTGTGTGTGTGTGTGTGTGTGTGTGTTTATGCTTAGGTGTACGTGTGAAAAGCTGACAGCTTCCATTCCAACTATTTTTGTTGTGTTGAAGGCTACATCTCTTTGAAAGCGTGGACCACAATTACAGCTGTGTGTACTTAACAGCTTCTGTGAAGAATAAAAACTCGTCTCTTTGAATTAGTCTTCATGTTGCTTGCACGTGGAAATAAGGACAAGCTCTTGCTAATAAATGCAATCTGAGTTGGAGTAAGTACTTGTTTGGCTGTGGTTGTCAAATGTCTTCTGGTTTTCTTGTGTTTTACAGATGAGGGGCCTTACACTAAACACTCCAATCCCTCCAGGCCACCAGATGGAGCTCTGGCAATTAGGAGACAGAGTATTCCAGGTACGAAGCACAACGACTGCTGCCAAGCCAGCTGCATTACTGCCTAGTTAATTAGTGGCTTTACAGGTAGCAATTCTGTGTTCAAAGATACTTTGAAACAGCTGGTTTTAAACAGACATCTTAATGTCACATTTAGTGCCTAAAATAGGCATTTACCAAATCACAATGCTTATCTTTAATAGAACTCTAAATGTTTTAGTAGCATTTTCAGATGCCATTTTAATCTTCGGTCTACTGCTTAACGACACGCAAAGGATTGTGGGATATCATACAGAGTGAAGGCTACATCTGTGCTGGCTATAAAAATCAACCTGGTTAAGGCGGCCTAGTAGAAAGACTGTGACATAAACATGGAATTCAGACATGCCTCAATGCTTTCCACCTCTCTATATTTTACAGCTTACAGGGGCAGCCAGTATGAGAACCTGCCATTGTAATAATGCTGTATATTTAGCATGTCTTCCAATCAAAGTCAGATGTGAGATGTCTCCAGCATCTAACCATCTAAGCTTTGTGTTGTCTGATGCTTAGAACATGGAGGCATTAGGATGCGAAAAGGCAGTAGCATTTGTTTTGCAGGTGTATGATTGTGGCTCCCAAGAAGATAATTGACAGGATTTGCACACCTGTCTCTGCGCAAACGTTTACTAAGCAGGTTATAAAATATTACGCAGAACGTTACAAAGTCAAACTCACAAACTCTCCAAACTGGCTGCAGTTTATTTTTTGTGGGAATTTCTGGTAGATTTTGGAAGCGTTTTAAAATGTTGTTGAAAATTCATGCAAGCAATGCTTCTAGCTCTGTTAAAGCCTTGGGTTTTCAAATAGGATTATCACGATGTTACAAGATCATTTGCATTCACATCACCTGGCGTAATGTCAAGTGTGCACTGCATGAAGTGCACTAATCCCAATCAGAAATGATGATAACGCTTTATATATTCTTGCCAATATTTTACATATTCCATGTTTAAAAAAAGTGTTTACCTTATATTTTTTATACATTACAGTCAAAATTGTTAAGTTTTGTCACTACATAATTTTCATGTTTAAATTTTATAGTTTGTGTTATTGGATTTTTTAAATATTTCTCTGTTTTATTTATTTTTTAATTTGTGTGTTGTATTATTTTATTGTATTTGTGTTATTTCATAGTTTTTTTTTAGCATTTTTCTATTAGTCTAAAAGATCGACGTTAATAATATTACAGAAAAAGTGGGTATGTTTAAAGTTGGCATTTGTGCCAACCAACTGATGCGAAATTGGTTCACTGGTTAGTTGACGAGCTGAATAAGTCGTTTATGGACCCTGACTGAAGTTTTGGTACATCATTCACTCGTGACTCGTTACACAAACCCTGTGCTCCTTTTGTTACTTCAACATCCTTTTTAAAGCAGCCTTCATTTCTATGCTAGAAGTAAAAAATTGTGTCTCAGAGGGTGTTGAAATAAATTCCCTGTATAATCTTTCAGTTCAGAGCGCTAAGCACATCAAACCCATCTTTAGAAGCGGTTAGCATTTAGCATGACGGCTTTGGGGCCCGGTGCCCACGTTCTGATGTAGCGTCGTGCCGTAGGCGCGAGGCTCTTTGGACTGGTGTATTAAACCATCCATCTGAAGACAGATTAGACGCAGACTGTGACGCTCCTGCCGAGCTCAGTGTGATGGTTTTGCGGTTGTGCGTATCGGTGATAGTGGCACGTCTCGATGCTCTCTCACGAAATCGGTTTCCGCCAAGAGTGGGATTAGAGGGGACTGTCACAAAGTACTTCGCATACATCAAACACGGAACGAGGCCAAAAACGATGCGACTAAACGTTGTAAGGAGCAGTAGGTGAAACACAAAGCACAACCTCATATGTTGGATTTGTTTCATTGGCTGTTTCACTGAGGCTTAGGCAATAAGAATAACTTCCTGTTACAGTGTTTTTGGAGGTGAAACAAGACTATGGCTGCGTCCGAAATAGCCCCCATTCCCTCGTTCTCCATTCTGTATATTCTTTCACTTATATAGTAGTATAAAGAAGTAAACAAAAATAAGTGAGTGAATTCAGATGCTTAAGTGCACTGGAAGGGCTGTGGGTGCCACCTCCTGCTGAGGAACTAGCCGCTAGCTGCTAGTCGCTGTTGTACACTTGGTATTGTGGTGCATTATGGGATTGAATGAGTGCAGTGTATAATGTCCACTATAATTTTCGGACACCACTACAAAATGACTGTCCCCTCAAATAATGCACTATTTAAGGGTATAGGGGGCTATTTTGGACACAGCCTGACTTGTTCTTTGTTATTCACTCTTAAAGGGACAGTCCATCCAAAAATTACCATTTTGGCATAATTCCCCCCATGTTGTTCCAAATCCATGTGACTTTTTTCTTCTGTGGAACACAAAAGAGTTAAAAGTTGTTCTGTTTATCACACTGGCTTCAGAAAACTTATGAATATACAGAGAGCACGGACCACTTTTATGATACTTTTATTGTGGTTATGTGTCATATTTGAAGCTCAAAAACCTCATTTTACTGTGACTGAATGAAAAAAAGCAACGGGTACAAATCTTCTGAATTTCTGCTGTTGTGTTGCAGAAAGAAATAAAGCGAGTTTGGAACGACACGGGAATGACTAAATGATGAGGGAATTTCATTTATGGTTGAACTATTTTATTTAGACGGCCATTCATACTGTCAATAAGTGATTAAGTATTGAGGGCACATTGGATTTGCCCTGTTTGTATGATTTAAGGGAATTCTAAACATGAAAGCACCACATTTCTCTGTTTAATACAAGATCATACTGAGGAAGAATTAACGACCATGACTTGTTTATGAATAATAAAATCTCTTCATCTTCCAGAACTGTCTGCCTTAAACTTAAGTGATGTGTCTCGCTGGAGCTGAGTGGCCTAGGAAAGAGAGGAGAAAATGGAAACTGTTTTTCCTGCTTTTTCTCTCCAAAGACCAAAAATGCATCTGCTAAGGGTTTTTATAGACGTTTTAAAGTTCTGCTTAAAAATACAAGCTATAATTGAAAGAAATGCATGTATCTTTCTGTACAGTACAGATTTTACCCTGGACTGTCTAGTTTATCATGTCTGGGGGGTTTGTGTGCCATTTTGAATCTAAGTGACAATTTAATGCCTGTTTGGTTAATTCATTTAAATTTTATTTGACCTAAGTTTGCAAACAGAATGAATTCAATGACATAGAATTAAAATAGAATTATTGTTTTTATATTTTTTTAGTATCGATAATCCATAGGCGTGTTTTCATACAGTATTTTTAATAGCATTACATGATGTTAATGTTCAGTGTTTAAAATGTCACAAATGTAAATTGGAACATTTTCATACTTTAAAAATCTGTTTAGATGGTTGTGTTCATTTGACAGTTTTGAGCACAGTTTAAGTTTGATGTCCACTGTTTATGTTAGGATAAGCATAATTATTTAAAAAAAATAATGCAGTTATGTAAATTATGTACAATTATGTAAATTGCTCCTTGTGTCATTTCAACATAACATCTAGTGGGGTGTGGCCAGTTTAATTTAGATTCTAAACAGAAATCTGAAGACGAAGAAAGATTGCTTTGATAGAAAGCAGAAAAAAACAGAACTTCACTCCAGACTCAACAAGTAACATTCCTCTCTCCGAGATTACATCTGGGTTTTTATAACGTTGAGAGAGAGAGGCACTCAGGAGACTGACTCAGTCATGTTTCTCTCAGAGGGCTTTTAAATAAAGTTAAGAAAGGTTGGCAACAACCACAACCAGTCTAGCTGCACGTTTAAAACCCCTGATTAGTTTTCTGCATTGTTATTAATATGCATGAGAGGATTAACAAATTGGTTTTCTAATTGCTCAAATGAATCCATCGGGGTTCGTGTGCTCTAACCGGTTATAAACGTTTTTAAGTCCTGTAAGACCACCCACCTCATCAGACCTGCTGGTGAAGACCTGCACAAACGCATCAGTCATGTATAACAGTGTCTTGCTAGCGCGCTAACGTGCTCATTTTGAAAACAGGTAAACGCATCTCTTTTAAAGTGCCATCTTAGCATTCATCAGGCAGGCGTGGAATGAGAGATAGGCAGGCTGGTGACGGATGAGTTGACTGAACGGCATCGGAGCGCCGGTTCGCAAGCTGGAAATGTTGTTGCGTCGGTGTGATTCAGCACTTTTAGGACCTAATGCGATGTAGGATGCAACCGCAGTGCCGTCTATCAATTTCGCCCGGGGTGTGTCATCAAACTGTCCTAGGTGTGAAAGTTTAATGGACGTTGTTGCTCATTTTTAAGGATGGTTCGTGGTGCTTGCTTGTGGGTGGAGTTACTCGGGGAGTTTCACAGAAGTTGTTTTTGGGAGAAGGGGTCCAGTGTGTTTATTTGAAAATGTCCTTTCATGGCAGATGGAGGTCCTGTGAGGGGTTTTAATGTGTCAGAAACAGATGAGTAAAGGGATGTGAGGCAGATGTGTAGCACAGCACTTCATACCTGCGGAATCTTCATGATAAATGCTCTGAAACTGTTTTTCCCGGGAGGCTTTGGTTGGCACAGGAAGCAACAGTGTTTGATAGTGTTTTTCATTTACCTGTGTGTGTGTGTGTGTGTGTGTGTGTTTGTGTGTGTTCTGTGGTCACTTCAGCATACAAATGAGGTTCACTTCTAAATCCTCTAATTCAGCAGCTTCTCTTGCATTCACACTTGAATTTAGCCTCTTAACTAATAAAATTGGCACAGAATTAAGCGCATAATTCGAACTGTTAATTCCTGTGCATAGGTTATAGAGGTGTTAGCGTTATTGTTGTATTTTTCCACCATTTTGAGTGTCTGTGAGGCACTCGGTATGGGAATATCGATCCCTCTCTCACATACTATTCCAGAATGTTGTCCATTTAAGGAAAAATAGTCTTTAAGGACCACTGCAGTCAATTTACTGAACAGAAGAGAATTTTATTACATGCCCAAAATGGGAGTTACAAAGTCTCGCTCTAATAAAGTCTAGCGTTGCATGACTGCACATCGGCAAAGAGAGTTCATTACTCAATTTAAACATGAGATTGCTTATTTTCAGATAGCAAATAACTCGTTCCATTATTAATTTGATTAGTTGCAGTCGATATTTTTTCTGTCGTTTGATGAGCCGGTTTACAAATCGTGTAATCAAAGAGGTCTTGGGTTTTANGCAAATAACTCGTTCCATTATTAATTTGATTAGTTGCAGTCGATATTTTTTCTGTCGTTTGATGAGCTGGTTTACAAATCGTGTAATCAAAGAGGTCTTGGGTTTTAAGTTCTTTTTTAATTGTAATTCGGTACTAATTTAAAAGTAATTGTGGTGATTGCTTTGGAATTAGTTTGTTGTTATAGTCTATGAAAGGTTTGCTAACGTCAGCCATTAGTCATGCCTGGTTCCATATTGAATTATGGGCCAATTTGTCATTTCGACTTAAAGTCTGTGTGGTGGCAAGCCAATTCACTAGTGAGCCCACCTGCTGGTACGCCCACAGCCTTCAAAGAGAGTTACACCCTGAACTGACAATGGGCTTTTATCCAAATGTTTTCATTACACCTTCTAGCAACATTATAGACGGAATCATTATCCATTCCAGGCTTTCCAGCCCATATGAGCCTTTCCACAGAAAACAGCAGTTTTTTCAAATCAAAGAGAGGATGCATATGTTGTGTCACAGATTGAAATACAGACACCTTTTTAATAGTTCATCCTGCACGTTACCTGACAGCCACGGTAGATTTTTATTTATCTATCTTGTGTTATTCTGCTGTTCTGTCTTGGCCTCTGTCATAAACTCTATCATGCTTGTATCCCTGTTTTGTATCTGTATTTCAATCGCTCGTGCTTCCTCGAACTCTCTCTCAATACCTGTTTGTCAGCCCCTGTGGTCTCTGCTATCTCCGATCGCACCACAGAAATCCATCGGCTTTGAGAAATCTGTTGGCCGACCGTCACCGTGGCAACGTGGCGAGGCAACGCTAGCTCGGTCTACCTCAGTCAGAGAGAAAAGGCGAGAGAGGGGACACGGAATTAAATGAGAAACCAGGAGTAATGGGATCGACTTATCAACCTCCACACCTGTCCCAGTGTAGCCCCCAAAGAACAGCTCATTAGATCCCAGGGGCCCTTTTCTTTGCCCAGGGCCAAGATATTACACTGAACCCTCTGTGAACCACACTTTCCCCAGACAGCTTAAGACTGAGCTTGTAATATGACCATGGCATACTGTGCCACAAATTGTTTGGATATTGGATGGCCCCCAGCGGGCCCCCCCTCAGCTTAGCTGCGTGATTGGGCTCTCTATGTGGATGCCACCGAGTTTAGCTTTGATTGTGTTTATGATAAAAAAATCTGTTTCATTTCAAGACATTACACAATCAGAGATGTGAAATGAAGACTATATTTACTTTGGTGTATTAGCTGAAAGGTTATTAACTGCACTGTGGCGCTCAAAACATGCTCTACACAAGTGTCGCGTGTACCAGTTGGCTAACCCTTCACATCTATGTTTGCGTACATGCATGTTTCCGGTCTCAGAAATCATGTTACGTCAACACTGTACGTTTGTTTTTGTCTTGCACATGCACAGATAGTTAATTTAATGCTGTCACCAACCTCAGAAAGACCCATAATTTATTCCTCGCCCGTATGAGGGTGAGAAATGACAGCAACATTTATAATTTGTCCCACTGTAATTTTTTGCTGTCAGTCGAATCCCCACGAGTCCAAAGTTCTTTTTAATCACATTTTTTTGATGAAAGCTGAAGGCATATCGAGCAGTGCTTCTACAATTAATTATCAAGCCAATGACACACAACACGAGACTTGTGATTGGTTGAACTTCTGCTCCTATTTGAATATTGATTCCCATTAATTCTCCTGACAACATTCTGAGGCCCTGCCACTCTCGATCATACACACTCAATTATTTACCATTTCCTTTAGGCACATTAAGGGTTTGATTTCTCTGCTTTAATTACTGTCTTTTGATAAGCCAGAATGTCTTGCCTGGTTCAGGTGCAGACCAGTTATTAAAAGCCAGGCTGACCTCTCACTGTCCCGGGTCACGTTTTGACATCGCCCCCTTCCTGCGTCCATATGGCAGTGCTATCGATTGAGTCGGGGTACAATGTCAAACCTGTATCTCCTGCAGAGGTCACTGCACTGTGATTTGTATGCACAGAATGTCACGGTAACAGATACAGCAAAGTATAGCGCATGGATTTGTAAAGATATAAAGCGTTCATCATTTGATTGCAGATGTAAAAAACGTTCTCTGCGAGGGTTATGCTAAATCATGTCAGGGGGTTAAAATGTTTATTGTAATTGTTTCAATTGGTTGAAAATGTTTACACTGATAAACAGGTTAAAAACACGCTCAAATTGTAGCGAGCAAGACTGTTTTTGAAGTTGTTGGGGATGTACGTTTTGGTAATTTCTGCTACGTAAATAGGTTGGGGTTAATGGAGTGTGTTTTATTTGTGTTCCGTTGGTTTGTTTTTTAATAGTCAATCTGTGTAGGGCTGCATCAGATGGACGTTTTTGGTCATTGCCTCGCCTCTTGCATTTTTTGCATCCAGTGGCATAAACATTCGGTTAAGATGCCGTGTCAAAAACACGCATATACAGTACTTTGTAACAGACTTAGAGCGATTGTTTTGAAGTTATAAAGGCGATGAATGTGTTTTCGTGATCGTTCTTTGCTAACTCTAGCACTCTAGTATCCATCCCTAGAGTTCACCTACAATATTTGTTGCAAGAGTGTCTTTCAGCCCAGCTTTCAATACTAAATAAAAAGCTCTTCTTTTACCATGTGTCACGTTATTACCGTCCGCCTGCAGAGAGGAGCTCAGCATGTCTGTTCTGTCAGTAGCCTTAGGGGGGGTTTGGAGCTCCGACTCGCCCCACGCTGCGGTACACGCCAAAAAAAGATGGAGTGAGTTGATAGAGAAAAACTAAGAAGGGACCATAAACATTCATCTTTCCTATTTTTCTTATTTCTACCC
>JAZGTK010012931.1:0-14621 GCA_036877625.1 Ambastaia sidthimunki | reverse complement strand
ATTTAAAAACTTGATATGCTTTTTATCAGTTTGTTTTTATTCTTTAAAGAACAGGGAATTTACTGTAGATCATTTGTTTTACTACAATAAAACCGATTAAAAACAATGCATATGGAAGCGTTTTTGTGCTATTGATATTATGTTGCTTTTTATGACACACTTTGTCTGATATCAGCTGTATGCTAATAGTGCGCAGATGCTTGACCTCTCCAAAACACAAGACGTACTGTATACCCATTATGACCCATGTCAAGTTGTCATGATAAAATTTGTGCTTGTTTGATCTTAAACTCAATGGTGTGAAACACAAGCTATCAGCGGAACCTTGAATTCAAACCACTAGTTGACTAAAATCAAGATAGTTACTTCCTGTTTTTTTCTTAGTGTGTGGTACATTTTTGCATGCTGAATGTAAGATACCAAAGTAGAGAACTAGATGTGCCAATATATGGTAAATGTTGAGTCCACAACTCTGTGTCTGGAGCTGCTTCTCTATCTCTCACTCTCCACTCTCCAACCCCGCAGTTCTGATCCAATTATTCCATAAAAGGCAGCCTTCTAAATGCCCTGATGCTTTCATAGATGGAAGTGAATCTTTTTATTGTAATTTTTATCTCTTGCTCTTTATTGTGAGCTTTTATGACTAATGCATATAGCAGAAAATACAGACTGCAAATAGAAGGGCAGATTGAGTGCATTGCATTGTAGGTACAGTTTTGTATATTGAACATTTTGTTAAGTATAGTAGGTCATATTCTATGCATACAGAAAGTGTGCATAATGTATACGGTAAACATACTGTACAGGAACATTTAGAGAAGTATGCAACTTCATAGACAGTTCATGCTTTGTCAGGCTCACAACATCTCCTAGATATGCAATTACTGTATGGAGGGTACTGTAGGTTATGTAAAGCTTCAAGTTGTCATATGTAAAGAAACAGCCTCACGTCCTCTACATATGCTGAGATAATATATTGCATCCATATGTGGGGGTGGAGAGCTGATGATATAACACTGGAACTGGGGAGTGTTATTTTTAAGACATCTGTTTCCTGTTAAAATCAAACCATATACAGTAAGAATGAGAACACACCCCTTGCCTAAGGTCTGAGTGTCTAAACCAGAGCACAGTTATCTGGAATAGCAGCTTCTAGCCCCTACAAATCCTCACACCTTAATCTGCTTGTTAGCAGGTCTTTGGGTTCAGTTTCCCAAAACACACTGCATGTAGCTATGATGTGAGTTTGAGCTGACAGCACATTGTGTGCCACAGTTCTGTTGAAGTAAGAAGCAATCCAGAGCACATTTCTTGAAGGAATGTAGAAAACTGATAATGATAATATTTGATGATTTGCAATCGATCCTTAATTATGGAATACCAAACACTCAAAATCCTACTGGACACACTGAAATTACCTTTTTCCCTCTTCAAATTCAAAACATAAATCTTTCTTTTATAAAATGATCAATTTCTTACTTTTGTTTCAGAATTGTAGTTTTCTGTTTTTAATCTTATTTAATCTTTTAATCAGATTTTTAGCTGATTGTTTTTTGAGCTCCTTATATGATGGTATATGACGGGAATATTATAGGGCAGGGTGACCTGTCTATGATAAATCCATCAATGATTGTGTGCACCAGTTAGACATTGTTTTCTCACCATGTTTTTATGTTGCAGTTCAGTACAGGTCTTCTGTAATGAACTAATATGGATGTGCAAATGTACCTCTGTTTTTTCTTCTGAGGGAAAAGTGCTGCCAGGCAAATCAATAGTGAGCAGTTAGGAGGCAGAGCATTGGGTAAGTGTGTACTCAGACTGTAAAACAAATAGATACTGTTCCATTACTGTCATACTGTTAATACCTGTGCCTTCAGACTAACTTGCATCTATTCTTGGTGTACAAAGCACTAGGTTCTTATACGCTGTAAATACCCGGACACAGTTTCTGTATCCCACATACAAGCAACTTTTTCTCTTGCTGTCCACTCCTCCGAGAGTCTACATTTAACTTTTAATCCAGGAATGGGGGGAAAAAAAAAAGAAACCATGATGAGCTTAAGCCAAGCAAAGCAACTCTGGCACAAAGAAGGCTTGTGCTAGTGACCCTTTGCCTTACACTCAGCTCAGTTTAGCAGTTAGACCCGTCTCACAAGATTGACACTAAGTAAACAGCTTGCACTACACCTGTGCCAACACAGTTGTTTAAAATATTACAGAGAAACCTGTATTTTGTGTAGGTTTACTGGAACAATGTTTGCGTCAACAACTGGATTGGCAGATTTGGATGTAGTGACTTCTTTTGGTATCACTTTTTTGCCCTGTTGATAGAGTTGTTTGTAGAAGCCTTTATGTTCTTTCCCCAGGACTCCTCACAATATAAAGGTTTATCCATTTTATTTACTAAATGGGGAGCCTGCGCCCCTGAACTGATGAGAAGCTGGAGGCAACAGTAGATGTTAGTGTCAAACCCATCTGTGTTAAAAGACCCATTGTGTGTGCGGTGTAGGTATTTTGTTTGAGGAAGCTGGAAAGACTGGGGTTAATAATAGAAGACTTTGCATTATCATCTGAATAGGGAAGTGGAAGCAAGGATCTTGCTGCATGTAGTTTTAAAGTTTTTCAAAGAAACAGCTAAACGTTCTAAGATTTCGTACAATCATAAAAGTCAGAAATAAAGATCCAAAATACTTTATTCTTCAACTTGCTCTTGTTTGCTTATTTAAAAATGCCCAGATCCACTTTCGATCTCGGATTCTAAAAAGAGAAGTTGGGTCTGATTTACAGGTTTCCATGGAGACACCAGAGCTGAAATCAGACAAAAAATCTGAGCAGACAGAATAACTCCCACTAGTTCTTCCATTCACATCTAATCGTGTTTTGGTTTTGGGGGATTTGTAATCTGCTTACAAAAGTATTTCTAACTGTATTCACCTTGTTCTCTTATTCTTCTGTTCTGACATTTTACCTTTATTTTTGCCTAAACAATCTACTAATCCCTCTTTGCAGCATTTCAGCTATTTACAATAGTTTGTTATACGGAAGTGCTCAGCTCCTTTAGGTAACATATGGCCTTCAAACTTTTGCCTTAAACCTTAAAACTGCTTATAATTGTTTGCAGGTTTGAGTGTGTGTGTGCAGACATGCAGACAGTTTCTGTGGGATAGTTTTTGATCTGTTGCAGAAATGCTGCTATGTTGTCTCTCTAACAACCTTCTCAGATGAGTCTGTGGAGTAGGACAGTAGAGGCTGATGGAGATACAGTGAAACAGAAAGCAGGCCTTTTGTTATCTGCCCTGAGAATGTCACATTCACTGTAGATTAGGAGCGCTGCCCTGCTATCCGGCACAAAGATTCAATTATTGTACCAACTGAAGTTGCTGTTCATTTGCCTCTTGTGTCTATCAGGCAGTCGGGCCTTTAAGCTCACAGTAATAACAGTTGAGTTGTGTGAGAAATCTGATAACAGATCGCAATACATTTCTGTTCCTCCCTGTGCTGATTCAGAGATAACTGAGAAATATGTGTATATTTCCATATACTGTAATTTCTTCATCAGACTTTCTTCTCAGAAAGGGAGGATTAAAGTTTTCATTATGCTGATGAAAGGTCACTGTTGATGAATAGTTGGCCTCAGTCTCATGAACATGTCCATTGGCCACCTGCAGTCCAATCACAGACTGTATGATGCACATTGCACATTAAAATGGCAAGAGCTGGTTTAAATCGCCAGCTTCAATCTAATTTGCTTGTTTGTAAATCTTCTAACAGTAAGGCTATCAGTCTGCCTACAAACAAAGTTGTGTTTACAAGCCACCAGTTTGATAAAATGAGCACTTCTGGAGAAAAACTAAAGTTTTGCTTGAGGCCTTTTACAACATACTGTCCTATATCAATAAGACTGTATATTCCACTTTGCATTGTACTGTCATTCAAAAAATTGACTTATTATTTTCCCATTTTTGTTATCTTATAATAATAATTGCTCCTGATTGCTCCCCGGGCACTGCAGTGATAGCTGCCCACTGCTCTGTGTGTGTGTTCATGACCTGCAGTGTGTGTTCACTTCTCACTAGTGATGGGTTAAATGCAGAGGTCACATTTCGGTTATTGGTAACCATAACTGACAAAAACATGTCACTTTCACTTTATAAACTTATACTGAAGTGCTTGACATTACCTTGGTAGATTCTATGTATGGATTTGTTACTAAACAAAAATTATATGTTTGGATGGATGAGTTGGACCAGATAATAATAAGCTTTACATTCTGTCAGGTGGTCTCGTCCTGGCTGTTCTCAGTCAGAATAAGATGCAGTATTGACCACATTTGCAATGTGAGACTCAGGCAATGAAGTTGGTCAATTTTTGTTATTTCTTTGACATTAATAGAAGTGCAGTTTTAGTTCCCAATTTACTTCTTCTGCTTTAGTGTGAGGAGAGTCATGCTCATGAGTCTATGAATAATATGCATTTAAAAATATATCAAAAAAGCATATGCTAATGACCAAGATGGTCTGACTGAACTGCTGTCTGTGTTCTGTCTAGTAACATCAAAAGTCCAGCTTCCAAAGACACTGTGGCATATCTTAAAGTTCTTTACCTGTGTGTGTGTTCTGTCATTCAGCACACACATACTTAAGCAAGCAAGATAAAGAGCTGTAAATGTGAGCAAGCATAAAGCTGTGTGACATAACCAATGTGACCTTAGTCCAGTTAAGTCTTTAGATATGATCTCATAGTCAAAGGTTTGACTCAGCTGGCAAAAAAGCACAGACACACACAGCCAAATGACTGACATAAAGATTGTGTGAATGAAAAGGTCTGATCCATCATAAACCACAAAGCAATAAGCATTTGCATTTTACTAGATTGAAAAGATCATGTGGTGTGCGTGCGTGCAGAAATGCACGTACGACTTGTTCAGTGAGTTCAAAAGAGCAAAAAAAACTGTTGTTGCTTTAACAGTTTCGTTTTGTTTCACAAGTCTTGACTTATACAGTTTTTCCATTTTGTTTCATAAGTCTTGACGTATACAGTTAGGCTACCAAAAAGCATATGAAGACATCAACAGAAACATACTATCACTAACTAGAATTAACATTTTGCACTATGTGCACTGCAAATTTCCTATATGAAATATCTGCTGACCTTCTATATTTGTACAGTAAATGTACAGTCAACAACAAATGGGTCTTCTTGATTTGACCCACTCACAGTGACCTAAATGTACTGGAGAGCTTTTTACACAACATTAACTTTGAAATGTTAAATAATATTTATTAATACACAAAATACAGTGTTAACTGTACAGTATTCAGTAACTTGTCTATTCTTTACTGACTGGGTTAAAACAGAACTATGGACATACACATTTGATTTTAGATTTAAAGACACAAGCATGTCATCTTAAAAATCATTAAATAAATCATTAAATAAATCATTAAATTATTAAGATTACTAGTCCTGCTGGTATGGAGACTTCATTCATGTTTGCTTGCTTTGCCTTCCAGGTGTGTCAGAGTCTGTATAAAGAAGATAAACACGTGATTTAAGAAGTGCTCCACTTCCCTCTAGTGGAGGTGAGCCTGCTGTTCATGACTTTATAACATTTTGAAGATGTGTTTATCCAGAGTTTACTAATGAGAAACATTGCAAGCATCATGCAAGAGCCAAGAATCTAATTCTTGAATCTTCAATGCCAACATTCAAGACTAAGATTCAGATGTGTTCTGTAGTTGCATTTTTGTGATTTGAGTCATGGGCCGCAGTGAGTCATGGGTTAGCGGGTAATGCACTGAGTCTTCCTCTGCTGTGCTGTTTCACAACACATTTTTCCATATCCACAGGCATGAGGAATGATTGAATCTGTGCTTTGACTCCTCTGCCTGTCTGTATGAAGACTGATTGTGTTTCCTAATATTTGTAGGAGGGATGAATAAAGCATCTTCGATTGTCTGTGCATTTAATGTGCAACAGTAAAAGCAGTAAAAAGCAAAACCGTTTCAAATCACTGTGTTACGGCTCCTTTGATTACTGGGAAAAACTTGTGGTGTGTTTAAAGCTCATAAGCTGGTGACTCATAAGCTGTGGTGTGTTTATTGCAGAGTGTTTTTACTCAGATTCTCTCCTGGACCTGTGCCCATTTCTTATGTTGGGAGTCTTCTGTCAGAAGTGTTTATTTGAATAATAATTTAATGCAATAATTTGCATATTTTATGTGCTCACTCAACCTAAGGGTGTGTCACATTCTACTCTGCATTTATAGTTTAGCATAGCCCCTTTAACAATGTGTCTGTGAGAATCTGTAGTCTGGATGAGGCGAAAAGACAAGCTGCCCTCTTATAGACACATGAAGTAAATAAGCCCTAGGAATGATAAGGAATGATAAAATCATAAGGAATGAAAAGATATGTGGTGAGACAGTGTGTGAAAACCATGTGATGTTGAATGTGTTTTACATGACACTTTTGGTAACAAACAAAGTTTATTTGGTATTGAAGTAGTTGTTTGTTTTATACTATTTCTGATTTAATTTAAAAATGAAGATTTCTCATCTTGCACATTCATACTTCCTTTTCCATTTTACATTTTCATAAAAGATGCCTAGAGCTTCCTTTCAATGTATTTTTTTTTTTTTAATTTTGGTCTGTTCATAAAGTGCTGCAGTCGTGTGTTGAATGTGGATTATATCTAGCTGATGTGTGGCAGCTGGGCTAATAGTTCTATTCAATGACTGGTTGAGATAACACAGGGGTGTGTCTTAGCAAATAAAATGTTTTAATGGCTTACAACCATTCATTGTTTTTGAGTTATAGTGATATAAACGCATTAGGGACAGAAACCAATTGCTAATGTAATAATAAAATATAAAAAAAAAAAAAATGTCTGAGACTGACTCATCTTGTGAGTGTACACTCAGCTCTCAGGGATTTCTCACACAGATCATGATATTTGGGAATGGCTCTTGCAGCTGTCTGCTTCATGTAATGTGATTGTCAGGCTGAAGGCTTCCATAAGCTGTATTCATATTTGCATTCTAGAGCCCTCAGTTTACCCTACAGAGACATGCACAGACTAGTTTGTGAGTGAAACTGTTTCACTCATAGCTTTCAAAGTTAGCAGTTTTAAAGAGACCTTTGTTAAAAAAGTAAAATAAAATTGTACTAACAGCCAAGGATGTGATTTTAAACAAAGCAGTTTAGCAGTTTATCTCTGTGCTACAAATGTAAAACAAGAAAACTGGACTGTGGTTTTAGTTTAGGAAAGACTTTCATGTATACAGTATATAATAATAGGTCTAGCTTACTCAGTTCAGCCAGTGCCTTAATCACAGGTCTGTGAGCTCAAATCCCATATTGGTTATGAGCTTTTATTTTCAGATGTGGCTGGCATTGTGTATGTTTCACTATAGTACCAACAGTTACCTTATACAACATATCAATAACTTTCAAAAATCATGACTGGTTTCAATACCATGAACCAAAATGCCATTAGTGTTTGCTATGGGAATCAAGAATGTGAATCTCATTGTAGAATGGCTAGAGATTTAACATCATGAATCATAAAACTTCAAAGGTCATTTTGTGTCATTGTGTTAACAACACATCACTTCTTACAATGTTACCACAATGAGCTTTGAAAAAGACAGCCGTGAGAATCCAAGTGTAAATAGTAATCAGGGCATCAGGACCTCCCCACACTTCCCCTCTACAGTATGTGTGTGATTGAATCTAATGGGAATACAGTTACATAACATGTTCATAATGGACATCAGATCACATGGAGAGAAGGTAAAAGAGTGCTAGTGATTAGTCACTTAGTACAGATTTAACAGCTGGAAGGCCTAAACTGGGCTATTTAACACATGCTGCTCCTGTCAGCATGAACAACTCCAGGTTTTTTAGTCATGTAAATATTTAACTTGTGCATAATCAAGTCAGCAAATGTGTCATTGCTACAACAGTACAATTACTGGAGCTACTACATGCTGTCTAAACCTGTTTTTCAGTCACCTCACAGCCAACCCTACAGTGGTTTTAGAGCACCCATGGTGCTATAAATCAAACACCTTCCTATCTTACAGGTAAACAAAACAGACCATTGAAACTTTAAACAGTTGACTAGTCCCTGATATTTGGTTACTGCTTGAGAAACAGAATTGCAATTTTTTTAATGACATAAGTCATATGATGCCATCTAGTGGTCACTAATAGCAAAAAAAAACCTTTTCAGGTTGGAAAATCCTTAAATAAAATCTGTTGTGTTTGTGTATGCTTCACCCATTGAAAATCCTAATGCTACAATTTTTAAGTACTTTAAACAAATAAATAGTCTGTCCTTGCTTGTCTCTTACCCACAATGCTCTTCTGTGTCTCATATGCTGGGATGATTAGTCTGGAATTAGCAGCAGATGAAGGTGATCTCAACCAGATCAATATTCCACCTGTTGGGTAAGAATGCCCTGATGACGTGACACCATTGCTTTCCTTGTGGAGATATTGTGAAGACACAGTGCTGCTTCAGGTGGGTCAATAGATGGAGCTGTGTTCTGCAGTATAGAGCAAGATTAAAATTCACTCCACTCTCATTTTCATATTAAAGACACTTTGTAAAAAAAAAAACCCACTGCATGTGAAAGTGGAATATGTCACATCGAAGGATTTCACATTTGAAGAAATAGAGTTGGATCAAAATTATATTGTAATATTTGGATTAGGTTAAAGATTAGTTTACATCCATGCAAATAACTAGTAACCAACAGATCTGTGTCTGCATTATACTCTTAATATCTTAGCTTGGATTAACAGGCTGTTGACAAGTATGCCATTGTTAAATTATGGCCCACTACATTCAAGCTTATATAGCCTACCAACAATTTATCCATGCTTGGGTATTTTCTATGCTTTGCTCTGTGTGTGTCTTAGGCAAAACCCAAATCTTTTTGTCACACCACCTTCCGTTTTGTAAGCAGAGGGAGGAGTTGCCATGGAAACAGGTTGAAAGATCCCAGGCCATAATTAATACCTTGGCACAACATGCGTTGCTTTAAGATCAACAACTTTTATTTAACAATGTAGACATGTAAAAATCAAACCCCACTGACCAAAGAAAGCATTCACACGTCATTTGAACTTAATGTCCTTTTTTTAGACAGTATGCACAAACAGTAAACCTGGCACAATCAACAGAAACTAAATGAGTTTAATGTATTGAACAGATTAAAAATAGCATGACACATTTAGACAACCTCACAGATCACCACAAATACACATTCTTCAATGTAGTCAGGAAAACTAGGAAAGGAAAACAAAAGCTTTATTCTTTTACTAAAAGCTTTATTATCTTTTCTGGTTTGTAGTTAGGGCAATGTTTAAAAAGAGAATGGAGGTTAAAAACAGGAAAGAGGAGGCAAGTATTAACTTTGGTATCAAAAAAAGATGGACATTCTTAATTACATTCTAAATCTTGCAGGTAATGTATAGTGGGTTGGATTTGTATCATATGTGATTCACTTAAGTGTGAAGAACTTTCATAAATGAGTTTATGACATTGCATGGGTCAATGATTTATACTTAATTGCAATTTTAACTGCATGTAACATTAGTCATGTTAATACTAAGAGATCACAATTGGCATAAAGTATAAAAAAAAGACACGTGCAATGATCATTACATTTAAGCAGGAATAGAGCACTATAAATTTGAACGGAGTCTCAATGCCAAGACTAGCTATCTAATCTAATAAGGTTAACTATTTGGAAAGCTTATCCAGTAATACAGTTAAGGTATATTAATTCAAAAACAAATCTGTAATAGTGTTTCATTGAGTATCATCTAACAATTGGATTTGAATTGGGAGTGGATTTGATTTGGGAGTGTAACCATGGAGATCAGTATGACTCATACATCCGACAGACCGATATATCTGACAGATGTAGGTAGAGTTGTGGAGAAATAAGAGCTCTGGAAAGCAAGTAATCTGAAAAGCAGAATACAATGACATAGATCTACAGTGCATGTCAAATATAAAAATTAATCTTCATTTAGGAGAATGTAAATTTAAGCATTCTAATACATTCTCAATACTCCCGTCAAGCTCTACAAATTAAACCAAAGCTCCAGATGTGGACACACTGCAAATCTTCTAACTATTATATTTAAGAGTGAATCCTAAACTGTCATTCTGTGTGTGTACACAAATCCGGAGTCACTCCCAAATGTGGTGATGGCTGATGCTCGATGCATCACGCCATAAAGAAGAAACATGGATGGTAACAGTTTGTTGTTAGTTCTGTTTGTTCAATTTCTAGAACAGAAATGCTGATTTTGATTTACGCTCTCGGAACCATAACTTATTGGTCACTGCTGACCTCTGGCCTGGTGGGAGAAACCAAAATTTGTCACTGAGAAAGTGCTTATCATAACACACATCCATACTGTCTCTATACGGGTTTACAAGATGTTCACAAAACTAATACTATACCACTAAAAAACAGCAAAACTCCACCAACGCCTAGTGCAAGATTGCTTAAAAGTGCAGCAGGAGTGTGTTTTCACTTTGATTGGTGTAGAAGTGGCTGCAGGGGACCACCTGATGACAGCTTGTTGATTGATCTGTTTCCACTATGACCTCTTTCTTCAGCTCCATACACTCCTCTAGATTTTCTTCACTGCTCTCAGTATCTTTATACTTCCTTTCCCGCACTCATCACATTTGGTCCTTTATCTTTACTGCTCTCTTATAAATGAGAACAGTAAAAAAAAAAAGTTTTATCCAATAACAGTGTTTGGTTCTGCCGTGCCTATATCTAGGGCAAAATAGTGACCACATGGAGCAATTGGGACATGGCCAAAATTAAACCTATATATGAATGTCACTATTGCAGTTAAAATCAGCACAGCTTAATACAGATGACAGGATATTGTATCCCAAAATATGTCCTTATATGGGGCAGCAACAATGTTAGCAGAGTTGTTTGGCAATCATCTTTACTATGTGATACATTTTTAAACAATCAAACATGATACTCCTGTGGTTTTCACCACTGACAAGATAGTCTCTATTTAAACCCCATAGAGACTGTTTAAGCTTGAGACTATTTTACACCACAAGCTTCACCCATTGAAAATCCTAATGCTACAATTTTTAAGTACTTTAAACAAATAAATTGTGCAATAATTCATATAGTGCAATTCAAAAATGTGTTTATGATTTACACCAAGGCTAATGTTAGTCTGATGTAAAGTTAGACTGATGTAAAAATGTCATGTAATTTTAACTGTCCCCACTGTCATTTAGAAAAAACTGATTTGTGTCGCATGTAAGAGAAAGAAATTTGGGTCACGCTCAACAGCGATGAGAATGTAGCCAGTTCTTTAGTGCCTGTTTGATAGTTTCCTGTCTTTCTGTGCCACTCCAATGAAAATAAAAAAATGTTCCTGTCCACTTTGATCACTCCCACCACCAAAATAGCACACAACAATCACAGACACACTCTCTGCTCTGTTCCCTGGTGGCTTGCAGAAACCTAACAGCAAAAACCAACAGAAAGACAAAGAACCCAGTGAACTAGTTTCTGTTTTTTGGTCTTCATATCAATACTAACAGGAAACGTCTGCAAAGTCAATGCCCCTCCTCTAAAAAACAAAACAGCATAATGGAGTTAATCAATCATTTGGTTAAGTTTTAAGCTATTTCTGTGAATGTTTACTTCAATGTTTTTTTACTGCATCATCAGTAAGATACAATTTTCATAATGTAAACTGGAACAGCTATTATTATACGCTCTAAAAGCGCAATTTAAAGAAGAAATAAACCTATTAACATGTAGCTTGGGCTATCTTTTGCATAATCTGTAAAATTGTCTGTTGCACTACCTGTTGTGGTCATAACAGAAGCCAATGTGCTTCTTTATGACAGGACTGCAATAAAGACAGCAATTCTTAACACTTCACACAAACATGTGGTATAGCAGAAAGCAAATTTCGGCAGCAGAACAGGGATTAGCACCACACCACACCAATCAAGGGCACAAATACAACTAAAAGATCATGGAATTATGATGAAAACAAATCTTCATGTGCAGTAGAAAATGTTCTTTTTTTGCCAGGAGAAAGGCTGTTTTCAGGGACCTGTAATGGACCAACAAAAGCAGCAGGTGCAATGCATCATGGGTAACAGTCTTGCTGCCCACAGCAATACACAAAGCCTTTTATATACAAATTAAAAATTCCGCCCATGGCCCATATCAGTGACACGGTTATATCTTGTCCCGACACAGAGCATAAAAGCTTTTGCCTTTTCTTGCAGCTGTTTATTCCAGAAAATCTTTCCAATACTGCAGTGTTTTCTGTCTCTCAATACTCCCACTCATCTGTCTTCATATCCAGGTAACTAAGGATATTCTGGGCATGTTTAACTGCTTGCTTACGAGCAACTTTTGTCCCTTCGTCCCCCTGAGGGTCCACAGCATCAAGAGACAGAAGCTGTTTGGTCAGTAGCTCTTCCAAAACCATGTAGCTCTTGTCGGCCCTCTTGCCGTCAAAGCCCAACACCTGAGCCTGCAGGTCAGACAGGCTGGCTAAGACCTGCCACACGGCTGTGTGAGGTGGGGGCTCATCTGGTCCAGGGTTACGGCGTCCAAGGGCTTCCTGGAGGTCTAGGTAGGTGATGAGAGCCTGAACTTCCAACACGGCTCTGCGCCTTGCCTCCCGAATGCAAGGATTTCGTCCCGTGTCTACCTGATCCAAGTGAGTTAGGAGACCTTGCAGCTCTGCCCCCTGTCCTGCAGCAGCATACCGGAGGACCTCCTCCCGCAGAACTGAAACACGCCCCCTGATTGCCTCAATTTCACGTATAGAGTCATTCTGTGCTAGATCATACCTGGAAGTATAATAAATGAAGGTTACTCAAAGGTAGGTGAAAAGAAGAAAAAAAAAACTAAACTCAACACAGTTATTTCTGATATAACTGAACAAATTGCTACTTCCTACTAGTTCATGCAAAAATAAAAAACAACTTTAAAACAAGTTGTTTTAAACCCTGTATACTGTTATTTTTTCAGTGGTTCTGCAAATGAAGAAATATCTTCATAATTAAATATTATATCATTTTTCTTTGACAGGCATGACTACTATGATTACTGTTGTGGTATGGACAAAATGTGTGTGATTATTCAAAAATTCTCTTGCCTCATTTTTGTGTTTGAAAGACAAAAATAACTATATTGGGATTTGAAATGAGGGTAAATAAAAATTACCTTTTTATTATTTGTTTTGAGTGAACTCTTAATATGTAATATGTATTGTTACCTGCGTGTGTCATCTCCTTCTCCCTCCAGGTCTAGATGTTTCAGCAGACCATTGATCTCCTCCACCACTTGCTTCCTGTAGTTCCTGACAGCAGCATTACTTGACACATCCAGGGCATCCAGCTCAACCAGCAGCTCTGTAAGGACCCTTGCAAGGTGGGCACAGCTGTCACGCCCACTGAGACCCATCAGCAGAGCCACTTCCTGGCACCGGGCACCACTCACCTACATAGAATAAATTCATTTTAGGATTTTCTTAACATTGTTGGAAGCATTAAAATCAGAGTCATGAAACGAGTGATGTTTTTTCTTCTCTATGGTGACGCAAAACAGAGTAAAACAGCTTCTGGGTTGAGAAAAATGTAGGGCGGGACTTCTTAGGTAATTGATTGGATTGTTGGAAGTTGGAGGGGTAGAAACTGCTTGGCCATTGGATAATCAATACAGCCTCTCGTGAAGAGACATACTGTATGTCATCAATAGACAAGATGTTGTTGAGGGAATGGTAATGCTTTTGAATTAAGATTACAAGTCACATGAATTAAAAAATAATGACCTGCATAGTTATATTATTTTTAATAAACACTATTTATAATAAACACTGCAACATTCCAGAAAATATAAAAACAGTATATTTTGATTTCACTGGGGAATTCTGAAACAATAAAAAAGATGAAACAATATTCTTAAGATATAAATAAAGAAAGATATAAATAATAAAAAAAAATAACTAAATTTTATGGTAGGATGTCTTTAATATCTGTTTTCAGCAACTCCACTCACCTGTGCCATGACTTTATTAATACGCTGCACAGCCTCGTGAGTGTCATCAGACAAGGGCAGAGCCAGTGTGTGTGTGCGCACGCGACCCTCCAGAATTTCCTGTACAGCACAGACTCGTGTCAGCGCCTTGTAACGGGCCTTCCTAAGTGGCACACTCCCACCCGTCTTAACTTGAGCCAGACGCATGGCTACTTCCTGCACGGCCTCCACCAGCTCCTCGCTGATCTCAAAGGCATCGAGAGCCTGGCCCTGCCGGAAAGGTTCCACGACCCCTTCATTCAGCAATCTCTGTGCCTGCAGGGTTAGCTCCTCGATAGCCAGACGAGATGGATGTGTAGCGTTGCCCTCCAGGTACCGAAGCAGACCCTCCACCTCTCCCGCCGCACGCTTTCGAGGCTGCTGGAGCTCCGGCCGACCCTCCGTCTCCACCTGAATCATGGAAACAAGATACAGCCACTTATTATCATGGGAATTTTGATCTCATGAGGTGATATTACATATATACTACCTCATATCCTAAAAGCAT
>JAZGTK010012930.1:0-14622 GCA_036877625.1 Ambastaia sidthimunki | reverse complement strand
AACCAGATCAGAGCTCAGCTTTACTTAAACACCCAATCCTCTCCTCTGATTGGCTGGTGAATTTATTGCCCAACAGCTCATGTCAAGCACTACCTGCGTGAGTTGTGGCCACATGACTGAGAACTTTGTAGCATCGTGTTCTGGCAATAAATCTACACAGTCTGTAATGAAGAAGAGCTTTTTTTAGAAGTCAGGTTTTGACCTAGGGTGCAGACTTTCTGAATAAACAAAATCAATTTAAAACACAGCCAATGTCCAAAATGTACCACAATGCATGACACAGCTACATTACAGTAAGACTTTTACATTTACTGCCATGTTCTTGGTAAAATGTCCAAAAAAAGAGTTTTTTTTTTAATTAAAAACTATCCTCTTTAATAAAATGTAAGAAATTTGCATGATAATATAAACAATTCAAAAAATGTTTTGAAAATAATTTCCAAAAAAACTTGATAGCAATAACAGGAGACACCATCACTACAAGTGAGGTTATGATAGATGAGATTTCATATTGGGGCAGAAATACAGTCATGCATTTATCCCAGCGTGTATGTGGTCCATGAGAACCTGAAGAAACCTGAGAAACAGGCTACAGTGTTCCTCAGCAGATCAGTAGATGTTCTCAGTGGTGTCAGCCAAGCGTGAAGAACATCAAGAACATCAAACGCTGGTTATCAGAACTCAAGAAGCTGCAATGCAGTAAGTTGCATCTCTCTGAACAGCGAGACTGCAGACTGCAGACTGCATGCAGTTCATGCATTTCTTACTCAACATGAAGATAACATAAGTGTTACACACCACCAACACACACATACAAAAACACATTTACAGAAGGAACAACTATTTTGAGATGAGAAAACAAACGTCACGTGTGGTTTATAACTCGATTTGCATTAATGGATGTTAAATGACAGAACTGCTGTTATCAGCAGGTTCTCTTTGGTTTAATCTGATAAAAACGACACATAAATTTACATGAAAAATGAATTAAAAATATCCTGAGCAGACGGAGAGTGTTTGTAATGTAACATTTATTTCCAAACATACTTCAGCTGGACCTGCAGAGATGCACAAAATAGGAGAGTGTGGATTAGACACACACACACACACACACACACACTTTTATTATGAACCAATCTACAGATTTAAGGGTTTGTATCTTTCTGTGCTTTAAGTGTGCCACCCTAAGACTCTAAAACTGTCCCTATATAGCCACCACATTAAAAACATTTCCTCGATCCACCACTGAGAGAGAGAGAAACAGCTTAGGCGTGTGGAATAAATATAAGTCTTCTACAAACAATGTCTAAACCTCTGAAGGGTCATGACACTCCATCTAGTGTAGTCCGGAATAAAAAGTTCCTGGCAACCGAGCCGGACTTCCAGGCTTCAGTAAGTCCAGTGGTCTTGAGTCATTGTCTTCCACCGTGAGTGTGTAAATTGATCCAAACACACAATACTGTCCAGAAAATACACTGAGACTTCAAAGGACCGAGATCTCAGAGGCCAAAGAGCCATTTCACACCTAATCAAGTCAGTCCTTAATCCGGGCTGGGCCTGTGCAGATAACACACTTTGAAGTATAAGATCGGGAAAACCCGAAAATCTGGAAGTGGAACGGATCGTGCTTGTGTGCTTGTTCCACTTTGCTTCATGTTTCATGTGTGTCAGTCTTGGCGATTTGACAGCTACGGATATAAAGAATGCGGTAAATGTGTTTCTTCAACATTTTAACATTTTTTTCTCAATTCAAACTGCTGTAAATAAAATTACAGTTTTAACATTGGGCCCCCGTTCATACCTGGAATTAAAATCTGTCTCGGGTAATACAATTGTCTGCTGAAACACACAGTTCCACTATTAACAAGCTTTTCAAATGTGTCTCCAGTGGCCACTTGTGATCACATTCTGCTGGGGTGAGTCTCTGATTTCATGAGTTTATCTCTGTCAGGTGCTCTGATAAACTTTACTTCATAAACTCTGTAACTTTATTCCAAAACCTAATGATCTCAGCTTTTCTATCCACATTCAACTCTTTCTAGATTCCTATTTAGTAATTTTAGGAAAAAATCTGAGACAAAGTTGAGACCTAAATGAAACATCCCTGAGAACATCTCCTACATAATAAAAAAGCAACATGCTAACTAACAATTTTAGGTTGTATCAATGTTCCCCTAACATTTTCATTAAGTAACCAAAATGTTGAAAGTTGTAAGAACATTCAAAACGTCCACAATTTTAGACATTGACATTGCTTGGTTATCAGAACATTATCCAAACATTTTTAAATTCTGTAATGTTTTTAAAACATTCCACTAACAATTTTAGATGAATGTTTTTGATATATGGTACATGACTTTAAAGAAGTTCCATTAACGTTACTGCAAGAACATTTTTGATAACGTTGAGAGAACTTTTAGAAGATGTTAGCCAACGCCCTAAGAACATTCTGAGCAAAGAATTTTAATCTGGGTCAGAACTGTATTAGCATTAGCCCTGACCACTTCCAAACGTAATTACATCATTAGATGAGTTGTACCATATTTACACCTGCGTCCTGCACCGTCCATTTGTGGTCAAACACCTGAGACAGATATTAATGCCAGCGTAAACCAGGCCATTGGATTGGTTTATGAGCCAGACGCCCTTTGATTGGTCATTGATGCTCACATTTAATGTCACTTTCAAACTAATTTCCAGTTTGCAACTTTGGCAGTAAACATCCAGTAAAAAGATGAAAGGTTTATAAATTCTCTCAATAATTTCGTAAATTCACATTAATGATGTTTAATATGCGGATCGCACGGCTAAATCAGACGAGAATGAGTCTCCATTAAAATCAATGGGACCATCTGCAGCCCATCAGCGATTTTACACCCTCTAATGTGCTTCAATCTGAACTGTGGCACTGGACGCTCACACTTCCAACACCAGCCAATCAATAAAGACGGTCGTGCCGTGAAGGATTGCAATGATAACATCTGTGGCGTTGGTTCTGATCCCAGCTGTGCCAGGTTTAACTTTTCCAAAGGAGGAAGTACTGGAATAACTGTGGAATAATTAGAATAACTGTGCTTCTTTACTACACTTCATAACAGCAGACCGGAGAGGCTTGTTAGCTTTGAAAACGTAAGATCCCGCCTCTCTGCAGAGCGCTCTCCAAAGCCACGCCTCCTCTGTAACGCTTATAGTTTGACAGACAAGTTGGACATCCTATCATTGCTCTCGGACTGAATGCAATGATGGGATGGACATTATTATTAGATATTCCTATAAATATATTTAAACGAGTTAGTGATGCTATCAGGATTTGAAGAGACTTTACATAACAACAAAATATTTCCAGGAAAAAAAAAATCGCTTGTCTTTAAGTGTAAATTGTAATGATTTCTGCACTCCTGTGTTTTTTAGCACACCAACAATAACTTGTAACTTTCTCCTAACGCTGTGCTACACACAGAGACAGTTTATGACACTGGTTTAGCAGGACAGCCAGGTGCCGTGTTTACTTCAGGCATCTGATGAACCTAAATGTCCTCCATGACTAAACATCTCAGGTGAAGGTCATGTAGCTGTGCAGAGTGTCTTTACCGCACAGAGAACGGGGCTGAATTCAAGGGCTTACCCTCTAATTCAAGGTTAACATAGACTTGCTCCTGTTATCTGGATCAGATGAATCATTATATGAGTGCTGAGCTATATGAAGAGACTCACTGTGTGTTTGAACATACAGAGAACATTAAAGGACATTTTTAACTCTTTATGAATGAGAAGCCGACGTCACTCCAACAGGAAACATCAGATTAGCTTTTGTAAGAACTGCTTGAGAAGGTTTGACATTTTCGGAACGTGCGTAAAACATAATTTTCTTTCAAGAATATTTAATTTGTCCTATTTCCAATCAAGCTGTAATTTTGTCAAATTATTGCACAAGAACATGTGAAAAAACATTTCATTGCACATAAAAATGTTATCTATGAAATTAGTCTTAGTCTAAGAAAGAAGTCAGCCATTTAATTAAAAAAATGTTTGAAATATAATGTCCACCACACAACGTTATCACCAGCATTAAATGCAATTTGAGATGAGGTGCAAATGACACTGTAGAGGCAAAAATAAAGACATAAATCTTCTATGACGCATGCAGTTATTAGCAGATAAATTACAGTTGTAAGAGTAAGAAAAGCTACCCAGCTAACAATTTTAGGTTGTAGGAATGTTACCCTAAAGTTTCCATTAAGTAACAAAAACGTTAAACATGTTATTTTGAAAGTTCTGACACTGTTTTAACATTATTGCTCGGTTATAAAAACGCTATCCAAAAAAAATTACATTCAGCAAAGTTTTAAAAATGTTCCAACAACTTCTTAAGAACATTTTTGATATGTATAATATATAACGTTCTACTATTGTTGCTGAAAGAACATTTTTGATAACTTTAAGAGAATGTTAGCCAATGTTCTAAGAATGTTCCCTGTTAGCTGGGTACCCACTGTAGCTGCATATATACCACACACTGTGGTCAAATGTTACCAGTTATGGCATTTTTATAAATGATTTTTCTAATGTTCTTGAGAATGAAAGGTTCTGTAAATCTTTGACAGAGTGAAACTAATTAATATCCAGAATGAAGCAGATCTAATGAAACAGGACATTATGTTCTGTGAGGCCACAGAGCTACAGAACAGTTGAATGAACACAGACGGTTTTTCAGGAAATACAAACACTACACGCATGGCTTGTTCACAAATTTCATAAAACATCAGTCCTGCTGGGCTGCTTTTCTGGGCATGAAGAAAGCCAACGAATGGCCTGGAAATTTGGAAAGTGGTCTGCGTAATACCCCAAACCAGAGAAAGACACAACAGACTGCTGTCTGGGGTCTGACTGTCGAATGTAAGACTCACTTCACACAGGAAGTAAACAGTCCAACTCAAGCACTCCACGTACTGTACACAACCACTGTAAGCATAACACAACGCTTTTATTTCTTTGTCCTGTTTCAAAAGGATACACGTCCAGTTTCCTAAAAATAAGAGCAATTTCTTTTGTATCTTTTGGTTTCCAGTATTGGTGGCATCTTTGTCTGAGGGTGTGTTGTTATTTTTGTCAAACAGTACTGTGAGAAAGCATCAAACATAGGCAAAATATTACAGCAGGAAATCAATGCATTCAAGTGCAAAATAACCAGAATTTCATGAAAGAAATGCTGGGGGGATAATTGTGGAGGAAACAGTATGAAGCCCTCGGTGTTAAATGAGCTCTGAGGATCTAAATGCCATCAGTGTCACCCAAAACAAGCAGAAGTGTGGAGCTGATGTATGACTGGAGCAAAAGATTAAAAAAGAAGATAGAGCACTTTACTAAAACACTCAGAAGCTCCGTTCCAAATCCTTGTGTGCTGCTTTGCTGCCTACTTAGTGAGCGGCCTTCAAAGGCAACATCCTGACTGAAATGAAAAATCAGTGACAAAGGCAGAAACTCTGTGTGTCATTCAAACATTGTTTCTCACAATAAAAAAATGACACAATGCATAAACACAAACACAAAGAACACAAATATGGGTAAATAGTCAATAATAAATTATTTTAAATTGTTTTTAGTGAGTGATATAAAACACGCAAGAGCTCAGTGTTTCATAAATTACCAATAAATCATTTTAAAGCTGCAATCTGGACTTGTGCCTCTCTGTCGCCATCTCTGTTTGAAACATGAAATTGCAGGTTGCTTTACATACTTTTCATTACAAATGTTAGAGTCAAATGAGGCTAAACTGACATTTGCAGGGAAGCTGGACCCAACGGCTCAATTATAAATCAAAATGATAAGTTTAGCGTTAAGAAACGTGATAAGGCGGCCGTTTTGAACACCGATCCGTTATGAACTTTTTCCATAATAGATTTGAGAAAGTTACGGATTCCAGCTTTAAAAAAAAAGTCACTGAATAAATGACAAACTGAAGGCAGAGCAACATCAGATGAACAGTTCATCAGAGATCATTCAAATGAAAACAAAAGGTTGCATGAAATAAACTGAATTCTGTGGGGTGTGACATCTGATAGAAAGTGTGAGAATGTGAACTTCACTTTGAAATCTGTTTCCTCACCTCTGAACAGAACTGACATTCGTTCACAAGCCGGTAGCTCACATCACTCTGACTCGTGTCACAGTCTTTTTAGCACCGTATTGACAGCCAGGCTTCAGGGCCGAGGATCACATATGAGACTGAACTAAGACGATCCCAACATCCCAGACAACAATGTCAGGTTGCAAGAATGTTTCCCAACATTGCCATTAAATAACCAAAATGTAAAAAATGTTATTTTGCACATTCTAGGAACGTTCAAAACGTCCAGTTTTTAAACTTTGTATTCACATTATTACTTTGTCATAAAAACATTATTCTTAACTTAATGTTGTATATGTTGTATATACATAATGTATAAATGATAGAATGTCTAAAAAGATCTAACGTTGCTGCAAGAATGTTTCTGATAACTTTGAGAGAACTTTCAGAGAACGTTCTGAGAACATTCCCTGGTAGCTGGGATGCAGTACACATCAACACATATTCTCTGCTGTAGTGTTGGCTGATTTGAGTGTTCAGGCACATGTATTTGAGGGGCTGGACGCACCTGTGTGGGATAATAGTATATCAGACGAGGCTGACAGCCACAGCTGCTTTCCAGATGTTTCTGCATCTGAATTCAGCATAAATGAAGCCTCTGCTCCAATTAACTACAGCCCTCTGACGTGAGATTGAGGATTTAAAGCTTTTATTCCCTCCCATGTGGGATTTTTCCCAGCGGCCTCTGCTGTCGACGTCTTTCTTCCTCTTTGTTCTTCTACACGAGAGCAACGATTTCACAGAAATGAATTAAAGGTGCATTTTGTTCCGTCATTTTTTACTCACTGTAAATGTCTTAATGTGCTGACGGTTCTAAACAGTGAAGCACAAAAGCAGATTTTTTCACCATTCTTTTCAACAGCAACATTTCATGGTGATCAAGAGTTACTATAAAAACACTAAACGCTAAAAAACACCCTTAATAAACTCAGAAAGGAGTCTGTATGACTCATGAGTCTTAATAGTAAAAAACTATTTAAATTTCAGCCTGTCCATCACACAAATCTGTCACGTGGCTTTAGAAGACTCAGAATACAGCGTATAAGTCAAAAGAGACTTTTATGGTGGGCTAACAGGAAACATTCACAGAATGTTAGCTAATGTTCTCTAAAAGTTCTCTAAAACATTCTTGCAGTAATGTTAGTAGAACTTTATTAGCATTATATATCACAACATTATTCTTAAGTTGTTAGTGGAATGTTTTTAAAACATTACAGAACAAAATGTTTGAATAACATTCCCATAAGCAAGCAATAATATTAATACTATGCCTTACATTTGCTATGCTTTACATTTTTGTTACATAATGGAAATGTTAGAGAAACATTCTTACAACCTAAAATTCTTAGCTGTGTATTTTTGTTTTTTTCTACAAAAAACCTCCGGTGTTCCAGAGAAAAAATAACACAAAATAAGGAAACATGAGGTTGAGTAAACAACATGTGAATGATAATTTTTGGGTGAACTACATCTTTAATGAAACACCAGAGACCCTCAGTGTGTTTATAAACATCTCACTGCGTCACTAACAGGGCGAGAAGTCGAGCAGAGAGCACGTGTACGTCCGACCGTGTTAAATTACGACCTCCTCTCTCCGTGACCCAACTGAACTCTGATCTACTCCAGTACCAGCAGCCCCACATCCCCATCAAAACCGCTGGAGGCCACAAATGATGAACAGCAGCGCAGAATCTATTAATTCCCTGTTCGGTTCCTTTCTGCCTCTTCAGATTCACCCCCCCCGGCCGCTGGCACGCTTAGCTGTGAAAGGCACGTTAAGCTAATGCTCTCACTGCTGTAAAGCAGCTTTGACTGTAATCAGGGAATACAATATGTCACCCTTTTTAACACCATGTTTTCAAGCCAATGCCAGCAAAAATGTGTTTTCTAGCCCTTATGAGCCCCAGTGGTTTCGTATCAGAAGGAAAGATGTCACCTGTCTTCTAACACACCACTAACTCCATGACGCCTTGTTTTTCTCACCTCAACTGATGATCTTAACAAAATATTCTCAGATTGACGGCCACAAAGATGTAACATCAAATATCCTCTTTTCTTATACTGCTGATGTCTGCCTGACCCTCACTGTGTCTTTAAACAGGATTTACAAAGTCTCAACAACACCCTCTTGCTATTTAAACTGTTTCCTTTCATCGCAAAAGCAACTAAAGCAACTAAATAAACAGCCCTCACATAACCAGCTAACAATTTTAGGTTCTAAGAACTGCAAAGACTTTATAATAACTTTCAGAGAGCTTTCAGAGAACATTACCCAATGTTCTGCGAATGATCCCTTTTATTTGGGTACAAAGACAACCTTACACAAAGTATTGCACACATTATGTTCTCTGAAAACAGAAGACACTGAGGTAACTGTATTCTTTCAGTTATGTTCTGATGTATTTCAAACAGTTTAATCGGTTTGTATTATAAATAACCTCACAAAATTAAATTAAAACAAACTGATGTTTTCTGTTCCACACACACAGAATTGAATTATGCTGAATAAAACACACATCCATCAACGACAGCCTTGAAAACTCTTTCTTTTGTTTACCGAACCTTAAACGTTTAAAAGCAAGACTTGAAAATGTGCCACTCAAAAGCAATCGAGGTCGTCTGCTAAAAGGTGAACTCTGTGCTGATAAAACAACAATATCCATGTTAATAAAAATATGTCTTTTTAGGGTTTAGCGGTACTGTATGACCAAAATATTACTGTATATAAAAGTATGTGTTAATGTAAATCATTAAAACCATCACTATACAATATTTTTGCTGAAAAAATGTTGCAAACAATGTTTTATATTACATAACCATATGCTGTACTGTCTGAGCCACATTCAAAGCTATCATATAATACATTGCTTGGCAACCATAATAACCCACAGTGACACTAACAGCACGTCTAAAGTGCACAAAATGGAGTCACTCTGGATTAAAAAATGACTGTTCACACTGAACTCAATCTGGAGAGATTAGCTTCCTGCCTGATGTGTTTTCTGTCATTGCATGCTACATATTATCACCCAGCCCCTCTCATCTGAATTATTTATTCAACCAATCAAACGTCAACACTTCTGCTTGTGTGGAATAAAGATTCAACGCTTTCGTTAAAGCTAGTTCGGTTACTTTAATTCGCATGCGACTGGTGTAATGAACTGTACACTTATGAAACATCTAAAGCGTGTTTGTGCATGTGAATGCATCCGCATGTGCAGCTGTGACCTGCCTGCTAATGCGCTTAAACAAGTCAATGTGACTCATTACAGCTAATTTCATTCCTACAACCATTCAGTCAATGTATATATATGAACTTTTACAGTACGCTAGCCAATGTTTTGAGAACGTTTCCAGTTAGCTGGGATCACAACCGAGCTATTACCCCACGTAACTCTGTGCAATGTGTCAGAAGAACTTGAAAGACTCACCGTCCATCCACCCCCATCTGTGGTCATGTCACAAAACACCTGGAAACCTGCTGGATCATGCGTGGGGAACACTGAGTAGATGCCATCTTCTTTTTGCCCACTAGCATAGATGTCACTGCAGTCCCTCGGCCTGGAACCTGCCAGATAACACGAGACATCAGCTTCACCAATCCACATCAAACATCAGTCCATAACATCTTTTTTTCACTTCCTGAAAAACTTGCTCTAGGAACAGAAAAAGCCTTTCAGACTTCAAATCTGTCATCTTGTTCCTTCTGTCTCAGCTGTGGCATGTCTCTCTCACACGGCTGGAAAGCTTATGAGGGAATAGGTGTGAGACCATTCCAGGCCTCATTACAGCTGGCTGGAAAGTTGAGCATTTCTGGCTAATGAGGAGATTTTTTTACCCTCTCCCCCGGTGCAGCCCTTGGGCCGGAGGCTGCGCACAGGAGCCCTCTGGAGATCAGCCTTGAGACGGGTCTTGATGTTTCCCGTTTCCTTCTGCATGGAGCTGAGCGCGTCGCTCACAGAGTTCACGACCTTCACCATGTTGATCTGACTCTCCGACAGCAGCTGCAGGAGAACATTTGACAGAGACAGTTTAGATTGTTCAGAAAAACACTTAAACTGCTAATACTTATAAAATACTTATAGCTGCAGTAGCTGCAATCTCTCTATCGCCATCTCTGTTTAAAACACAACATTGTAGTGATGTTATGACAGTAATGAACTGCTGTATGTAAACAATCATATTCAAATGTCAAATAATTATAACATCAGCGGCTGGTGGATTCAATTCATGTTCTTATAGCCAAGCATGACTGTTAATATAACATCTAAAGAAATGAACGTTTTGAACGTTCCTAGAACATTCCAAAATAAGATTTGTGCTACTTAATGGAAACGTTCTTACACTCGTAAACTCTTATTCAGTTCACTTTGGTCGTTCCTAAAAGCTCATTTTAAACGATAAAAGTCTAGCAGCATGTGTTCCTCAGAAACGTTAAACAAACAGATGTGCTTTGCTTCCAGCACTGACAGCACTTCAGTTTGACACGCCCCCAGCCAGCAGGGCTGAAAGTCTTTTGGTCTGAGTTTCTCAGACAGCTCTTTATTGCCTGCATCAGCACCGCAGCTCAGGTCACCCCGATGGGAACAGACTCTTCTGGAAAAAGAAACACGTTATTTTGAGCGAGGAGAACAGTGCTTCTTTCTCAAAGGATGGATCTTTGCTTTTCAGACATCACACATCATGCAAATAAGTGCCACCTGAGCATTCAGGAAACTCAGTCGGTGATTACCAAAAATTAGCCTTAACCACGTGCGCGAAAGCGTAAAGTTCTCTGAGGTGTGAACGAACACCGAGTTCAGCGAGAGCGTGTCGCTAACAACTTTGCACATGTGCATATGTCGCCGTGACAACACTGTGCTAAGTGTGTGCGGGGTGTTGAAGCTGATGACGGGCGACGCGGTGAGCACTTTTAGTGAGGATGTTGGGACATTATCGCTTGAAGCTCGTGGCACACTTTCTCGCCTCAGTACGCTGCCATGGCAACACACTTAACTGTCTATCATTATGAGTCCAGCCACCATCAAAAAACCCACATGTATGAAAAATGCACGATGCCCTCAAAGATACAGTGCACACCATCATCTAAACTTTCACTGACCCATTTCCCAAACCTCCTGACCTACACCTGGACTGACAGAAGACCTTAACCTCCACGTTTATAACACACACCACCTCTATTTCAATGAAACACACAGCAGGACCAATTAAAGCATTCAAACTCATCTTGAACTTTCCATCTCAAAATGTCACGTTGTGGAGATACCAGGAGAATACCCAGCTAACAGGGAACGTTCTTAGAACACTGGCTAACAATCTCTAAAAGTTCTCTTAAAGTTATCAAAAACATTCTTGCCCTTATTGCTTGGTTATAGTAACATTGGTAGAATATTTTTATACATTTATAAAACATTATATATCATATATCAAAAAGCAAATAAAAAGCAATAACATTAATGCAATGCACAAAATGGATATTTTGAACATTCCTAGAACTTTCAAACTAACATTTTTGTTACTTAATGAAAATGTTAAAGAAACGTTTAAAAAACCTTTTTTTAAAAACCCTCTCTCAAAAAATGTCTTTATAGGTTCACCAAGTGATGATGGAGGGAAACCAACTGAGGTTAAGTGTCTCATGCCAAAACATTTCAGTAAATACAAAAGCACAGACAGCCTCTGTTTAAAATGAGGCTGGATTCATCATCTCAGCATCTTCAGCCAGAGCTGGGACACCAATCGCACAAACATTGTTTAAAAGAAATTTGCTGCCTGTTTGAGGGGAGTTTTCATTAATCACGAGCATATTTCAATGTGCTTCCTCTGCAGGACTTACACCATCAATAATCCTGCCAGCAGAGAACATGACTGGAACTCTCCGTTTTAGAAATGAATGATGATGGATCAGAGACTGAAGATTAATAAAAGCCAATCGAACAGCAGAAAACAAAGAAAAAACTGAGCTGCTTGCTGACACTTCAAAACATTCTTAATATATTAAAATTATTACAAACACACATTTCTACACTCCAGTAAAGTTTACTTCTCCCATACAAAATGAATTCACTAGCCAATTTTTGGGGTTCTGCATCAGCAGAAGTTTCTGTAGGGTAATCCACATCTACATCACTTCACACTTATTCAGACTTATCAATGCACAATTCAGATTAAAACTGATCTAGGACTCCCTACTTCATTAATTTCTTTAGGAGCTATGAATGTTGTTTTCACACTGAATACATTTGCAAGACTACAAAACATGTTTATTAAAAAAAAATTGTGACAACATAATTAAACTTACAGCTTATCTATAGTCGCTTTACCAACTGAGCAACAGGAAATAATCAAGGAACTAACGAATCCGTCATTGTCCAGGAACGGCAACAGTTGCTAAGGTTGTGTGATGATGTTGGAGTTGGCCAGACTCCTATCATTCAAGGCGATGTCATTTTCTGTCAAACAACAGATGCGGTTTTGCCAGGAGAAAAGGGAAACTGTCACCATGTATTAATTTCAAAGTCTGGCTGACAGATGAGTTAACACGCTCTCGTTCGCCCACCTTCCAAAGTAAAGGGCAAAGAAAAGTTCTTTCCTTAAAAGAAGTTTATCAGAAGAAACAAGCGGTTTAAGCTCCACCCACCAGCAGCAACCTCATACGTTTATGGTCGTAATTAGCAAGACAATTATAATAAAGTCCTGCAGACTGAAGACTAATACGTTCTCCTGCAGGACCAAACAGCCAAACAGGTTTAAAAAAAGATCTACAGCTGTTACCTGGCCTTCACTAAACCCCAGGTTTCATGACACACTGGATACGGGTGTTAAGATGCTCATAAAGTGGGACAGAAAACCATGAACTATGTCTTAAACGTGTGGCAATAATCTTCTGCCACCTCAGATGTTCTGCCAACTCTACAGCTGTGGTGGTGACCTACATGAGGTGACCTGCACTCTCTGCTCTAAATGAGGAAAGGAAACGGATACTGCTGTCTGTGCTGGAATCGAACCTGAGACCTTGAAAGTCAAAGCGCCACCAATCAGGCGATAATGTTGATGTAATTTAATTCCAGCTGACTCTGCGATATAAAGTGAGGGAGCTGATAAAGATATGACGTATCGCTTTCCTGTAGCTTGACTGGTGGAGGCCCAACAATGTGAAGGTCGAGCTGTTTTCCAGAGAATACACATACTAATCAAACGTAAAACCCAGAATTTACTGCAGGTCACTTTGAAGAAAAGTGTCTGCCAACAGTATTAACGTGAATGTATCGAGCTGTATGTCCATGCTTGAGAATACAGACAGAGAGCAATAAGCATGTTTTTACCCACAGATGCAAAATTTAACTTTAAAATTTAACTTTAAAATATAAAACTCGAATATTGCACAAAACAGAGTAGATAAAGAGTAAAAATGCAAAACCTCAAAATATGCATAAAGTAGGTGGATGGAAACATGGCTGTTTTAGAACCATGTTCTACCAGTTAGGCTACAGGAAAGCTAAACAAAAAAAACAACAGAAAACCCACGTCATGTTCTCACAGATATATGATGTTAAAGTTCCACAGCAGAACCATAAGAAAGTTGTGCTATAAAAGTGGCACATTGACTCTAATGCAGCACTCAGATCCTCGTGCTCCAGTTTCTCAGGAACTGTGAGGTTGGATAATGACTGAGGAGGCCGGGATTCAGCCTCATTAATGATCCAGAGCTTTTGCTGAGTCTGATAGCCGGGACAATGGGATCCAACAAAAGAAATCTTTATCCATCCTTCAAAGACACCCTGAGGAAAGATTTACTTACCATCTCAGCAACGTCTCTGTCACTGGAAGAAATAAAACTTGTATTGATTAAGGTGAAGTCATTTCTGAAATACTGGAGACATCAAACAGAATTGCAAACATGTTACTTTCCCATAACTCACACTGTCTCTTTTAAAATGTCTCTGTCTGTAACTGGTCTGGGAAACAGGTGCCCAGGTAACAATTTTATATTTCACTAACGTTTCCATTAAGTAACAAAAATGTTAAAAAGATTATTTTGAAAGTTGTAGGAACTTTATATATAACATATATATATATATATATATACACACACCGACACGTTTTAAAGTTTCACTGAAATACCTTTTTTGATAACTTTGAGAGAACTCAGACAATGTTACCCAACATTATGAGAACGTTCCGTTTTAGCTGGGTAGTCCCAGCCCAAATGCACGCCATTGGTTGAGCACAAAGATGACATAATGGACCACAAACACTGCAATACACCACAAAACACTGTTCCTGTAGCTCAACTGGTAGAGCATTGTGTTAGCAGCGCAAAGGTTGTGGGTTCGATCCCAGGGAATATAAGTACTGATAAAAATGTATACCTTGAATTCACTGTAAGTCGCTTTGGATAAAAGCGTCAAATGAATACATGTAAATGTAAAAACAACATTGTTTATACTCTTTAACTAGTCAACATACTGTATCAATAACTTATACACTGTAAA